>JAQIXJ010000374.1:0-37296 GCA_034700185.1 Phthiracarus laevigatus
TTGTTAATTAGTCATAATGTCTATGACTAATATATGCTTTGCTTTATATTTCAATATAACTTATTAGTTGATGTTTAATACATCAGTATGTTTTCTGCTCCAAAAGTAATTATTCAATTATATTATCGTTATTGTAACTCATTAAACATTTTCATTGCTATTTCAATCGTTATTACTTACTTTAATAATTCCTGTTTTACATGAAATTCATTTGTTGGTAATTATGGTACATTTATGCTTTGGTGGTACTATTCCTCTTCAGTGATTATTATTCTTCTTTTGAATTAATACATGTATAGGTTACGTGTTAACGCGTGCCCTATATAGTCCATATTACTACTAGTCGTTTGTGAACCTACAGTTCCACTTATTACTAGTAGTCAAATACACTAAAGTGTACGTTGAGTAAGGGCGTTTAAAATGCTATTTAAACAGTTTTTCCAAACGGATTTTTTTAGAAGGGGTCCCACCACCTCCAAACCCAGCTTCTTGATCTTCACTCTTCGAGCTGAATCCAATGATATATGTGTTATGTGGGTGCGACCCTCAAGGGAGGTCTCCACAAACATACAGAAAAATAATTTTGTTATTTATATATTATGATTAGAATCGTTAAAAATGTTAAAGTCAATTTAAGATCTACTATGATTATTATTAAGGTCCATACAGTTCGAATTAAGTAATTCTTTTGAAAAATTGACTCGTTAATTAACTACTTTTAAGTCTCTAGTAAAGCAGACGAGTAAAACTATGGTAGTATTTAATTTGCGGTTAGATTTGTTAGATGTTAAAAGATCACCTTAATGAACCTTAAGCAATTAGATATAGATTAAATTTAGATTAGAATTTTTCTATGAATATATTGTTCTTGTTTTTTATAAATTTTACAGAAATGCATAAAACTCTTTCGATTTTCTAGGCAATTTCGGGCACACCTAATTTTGCCCATTTGCTCTATGCATTTCAAACTAAATCTTGAGAAATAGATAGATTCTAAAATTTATTTAAAACCTAATAATTTGATATAAATCTTTTAAACTCAGAAAAGTACAAAAGTACTTTTTAACTCAGTGTTTAGGGTTTTTACAGTTCAATTTAATTGATCGAATAAAAAAACTTTTTAGGAGTTTTTTGAACTTGAAAACTAATTAAAAAATATATTTAATCTTCAATTTATTTCATTGTGATTATATAAGTACAAAAAACAAACTTTTTTAGATTCAAACTAATTTAATTATATGAGTGCATTTACACGAACCGTAATTCATACTCAATATGACTAAATGAATTTAAAGCACACGCTCCAGAAGTCATTTCTAAGTATTTTTATTCACTACTTTTGGCTTCTGTAAAATTAAATAAATTTTTTTCTAAAAAAGGTTAAGTATGATTTAAATAAAGAATAAATAAGTACAGGTTGTATCTTACGCATGAATCGATATTATCCGTATATTACAGAAAAGAATTTAAAAACTTTGATGTCTATTTCCTGGATTTTCACGATACATATTTTGATGGCTTCAGATTTTTTTTTAAAAATTTGAATTAACAAACTACATGCATTAAAATTACGTAATTTTTTTAGTACATTCAGAATAGACTGATAGCTTAGGCCTAAGATTTTTTTAAAGTCAAATGCCTCGCCAGATTAAAGGCCAAATTAAATAAATTATGAAAAAAGTAATCTAAATTTATTTTGTTTTAATTTGACCTTAAAAAACTATCGAGATTTAATTGAGTTCTTTTAACTGATAAAGTTAAAATAGCAATTATTAAACCTTAAAGTTTCATAATTCAATTTACTTTACTATACAATTATATTTCAGAAAATTTTGCATAGAATATTCAGAGAAAATATACAAAACCCGATCCGGTCTGAAGTTTTCATTATTAAACGTGAACCCGATCAGAAATAATAAGTCTGGTACTGAAAAATTGATGGCACGTTTACCAGTCTAATTCAGAAGTTGACTATTCAATGCCCAAGGCCTGTGATATTCATTGGTTGGACATATTCTTACCATAAATTCTTAGCAAGTGTTTTAAATTGATCTATAAAAGAATAATATCAAATTTAATTATCTTAATTGTGCAATTATTTGGAAAATCTTTTTACTATAATAAATTACAAACTAATAAATTCTTATTTCTTTGCTAATAAACCAACTTTTAATTATCACTTTGATAAGCATTTCACTTCTATATTAGGATTAAAAGCATGCTAGACTTTGTATAATTATTTTTGCGTTAATGGTAATTAGGAGTCTAAGGTAACTCTAATTACCATTCATTTGCTATTTGATAAATTATTCTATATGTACTGATATCATAAAATATACCAAACTAAGGTAAGCTTGAATTTATATGCTTATAATTTTACTCATACAATTTTTTAGTAAGTCAATCTTACTATTTAAGTATTCTCTATTAAAATAATGAGTGAACTCGAATATAACCCGATAACTTAGTATCTTAGATAAATGTAATAAATTTCTCAATCAAAACAATAATAGAACCGATAACCAGAAAACTAAAATTATTGATAAACAAAAGTGACACTTTCATAGAAGGCTAACTTTCTAATCCACATTAAATCTTTGGATTATGGATATAGTTTAAAAAATTCAAGTTATAAGTTCAAGTTATATTTATTATTCAAATCAAAGTTAAATATTGATATAGTTTAAGTTCGCTGCAATAGGGAACATTATTAAATACAGGAAGCTTAAAAATATGACGATAAAATAAATTGAATTAATGTTCCATGCAATCCATTCCCATAATAAATTGTTCGATTAAATATCGAAATTAAATATTATATATATTCATAGTTACCCAAGGTCTGAAGTGCCAGAGGGGTGTCAGATCCTGAAAATCTTAAATTTTAGGGGGGTCGAAAACTCATCGGATTTATACGACAATATTTTTGTCTTCAGACCAAATAATATTTTTTTCAGCCAAAAAATAGCACATTTTCAATACAATCTTTATTTTTCATTTTGGGGTAGACGGGTCAACATTTCCAGAATTCTAGGAGGTGGTCAACCCTTGGCAAGCACCCTCTTGGGTAACTATGTATATATTGCTAGAAGTACGCGCTCTCTTCACTCGTTACCCACAATATTCATTTTCCGTTTTGCAGATGTCTTGTCATTTTTTCTTACACATTAAAGCTATTAGCCTAAATTTCATTCTATATTATTTATTATAACTAGGGTTGTGAGGTTTTGTTAATTCCAAAATCTTCCTGTAACAACAAAATATTTCAAAAAATCGTTTTGGCAAAATATTCAAAAAGTGTATTTTATAAACAAAATTTATGAATGAATTAAGAAAAATTTGATTCTGGATAGATATTTTCCAAATTTTTTCCCCAAAAGTGAATATGTTGTCAATCAAAATAGATAAGTTTACGTCAACCTTTAAATAGTGGAGCAGAAAAATTTCAACAAAAATCAATAGAAACAAAATTTTGATTTTCTTTTAGAAAATTATAAGTCTTAATATAACCCTTCGCCCAATCCATTAAGACGTAATAATAGCTTTTATAACTTTAGATTAAACAATAAAAAAATGTGTCTCAACAAAATCTGAATTTTTTATAAACAAATAACAACACAAATACTTGAATCGTTTTAACAGAATATCAAATCCCAAATTATACCCGTTATTTATTATTTTATCGTTGAATCCCAACCAAATTTCTTGCGCGACACAACAATTTTCTTTATTAGTTAAAAATAATTCATGGTAAAACCCATAAGCTCAACTTTGTATAAATACTAAAAAGTTTTAGGTATTATTTAATGTGAGAGGGAGAATGTGTGTGTGTGTGTGAGAGAGAAAGAGAGAGAGAGAGAGAGAGAGAGAGAGAGAAATATCTATAAAAATAGGTGTGTGCGAGAGAGAGAGAGAGAAAGAGAGAGAGAGAGAGAGAGAGAGAGAGAGAGAGAGAGAGACCATCTGTTTAATAAATATGGATTGCTGTATATTTCCAAAAATGTATCATTTGTTGCCTGTAAACAGTGAAACATTTTAGTTTAATCTATATAAATTATATTATATTAAAAGAATCTTATTGTATATAATAATTTTACCTTTAAAATTTTTAAATATATATATATTTAAAATTTGGTGTCTCTACCTATTAAAATTTAAATATTCCAAAAATACTTAAATTTTAAGCTTCATGTAATGCAATTAATGTAATTAAATTTTTTCAATAATATGTGTCTTATGACTTAATCGCTATACATCTAGTGAAGTAATGTTATAATTTAAAATATTTACATGTAAAAAATATGCCAGAACATAGATTTAAATGTAAAATAATAACAGGATTTATTCAAGTAACACTATTCGACATCAAAATTCGTAAGCTTAATAAAATTTGAGTTTAATTGGTTTAAAACATGTTGTAATATATATATTTATTAACTTAATTTGCCGATTTATTAAGATTTAATAAACATAGTAACATTAAATAATTTTCTCCATGATTAAACAAAATTATCTAATAACACAAAACTCAAATTACTCTATAAATAATGAGCGGAAATAAATTATATTTCTGTTAGTGAATAAAAGCATACCTATTTAAAGCAATAATATCAAATTTAATTCAATAGTTTAATGGCAATTTAATTTATTATACTTAATGAAAATTTGCAATTACGGAGTATGTTATCGGTTTGTACATTCATTTTACTACCAAATTTCCAAATCATGCATTTTGATCGAATGAAAAAAGTACGAAATAAATATTACTTTAAAAAGTTCAATCAAACGATTCCTGTAGCAAACAATCCCTCTATAATACTATTCCTTTATTCAACACAATTTTTTCTTCAATATGCCATCTTTTGTGTGTTCCACTCTTCTTTTCTTAATTAATATCTTTTGGTTTCCATTTTTATAGTCTTTTATTTGTTTTTAAGTTTTGGTATATGCTTGGTTGTCATATTATCTGAAGCCGTGTAACTGCACATAAGTGAACCACTCGAAAATTTTGAAAGCACTTGACATAAAAGCCATCTGAAGCTATACTTTCACGTGTTAGTCTTACAAACAAAATTAAGGCATTGTAAATCATTTCACTTTAAATTAAATGCGAGCGAACATTTATAATGCGCTCACTTTGATTTTAATCTTAATTTAATTCAATAGACTAAACAAAATTATATGAGTTAGAAATTATTTGCTTTTAGATTATATTATTATTTCTATTGTTGCCTAATATTTTTTAATTTTATTTTTAAATTAAGTTTTTGTTTTAAAATGTTTTAAAACTAGTACATTAGTGAGTGCTTTAAAAATTTAGCTGTCAACCAGTGAACATCCAATCTGTTGTTGGTGTGCACTCACAAACACAATTAGGCGTGTGTTTCAACTATAGTATAAGTGATTTTAGTTTAGTTAATGAGACGCATGCCATTAATAATACCCCCATTCGCCATTGTTAACCCGATTATGGCTATTTTAGACCCTAAAAATTGATAATAAGACTAATGTTCCTTAATTAATATAAATGTGTCTACAGTTAGACAGACGGACAAGTCGGACATAACGAATCCATTTCACTTTTCAAAGTGAGCTAAAAAACATTTTTTTTGGAAAACAATTAGCATATAGTATGGTAAGTTTAAACTATTATTAATGTAAACTTATGTATGATGATTTAAAAATTAATTTGAAATGCACCAAAACTATCTCTTTATTCTTGAACTACATTTAACTGGTGTACGTGATAACCGAAGGAAAAAATCATTTTTGTCAAATTTTTACAATAATGCAAAACGATTATCTACAGTGTATATAAGTTATGGTTCTTGCATTTTTGATATGCTTTTCTTTAATTATTGTATTTACAGAATGGCCGAAATTATCATTTTTTTACAGATTGTGGTTTTTTCAAATATAATGTTACAATAATACGCTCTATAGAAATCTCCTGACATTTTGAAATAAAAAATTCAAGGAAAATTTAATTTAAAACGGATGTTCGCATTACAATAAGTACAGGTAACGAAAGTAATAATTGATAATATATTTATCCAGTTTATTCTTATTATCGGATATCTTATATACTTATGTAAATATTTTTATAATAAATTCTTAATAAATGCAAATTAAATTCTTACTTTAATAAAATTTTTAATTTAAAAATTATATTTCAACAAAAATTTCCCAATGGTTGTAACTTCCCCGAAAAAAAAACTTTTTGTTAAAATAGTTTAGATAACCTATATTTGAAAATACTTAAACATTGATTGTTTTGCCTGTAACTCCCTCTGTCCTTATTGACAAGCATTGGAGTTTAAACAGTAAAACATATAAAGCTAATAATGTCACGCATTTAACTCTTATTAAGTTTGAAACTTTAGTGCGCGCTGTTTGTCAGAAAGTTTAAAGTTGTCAGAAATAGTTAGCCGAAATAATGTTTGTTCGCCTCACACATGTTTTTACCAATTTTCACTAACTGTGAGTGTGTCGGGTGTGTGTATGTGTTTGTGTGGATTTATGTTGTTTTCACGCTATAAACAATTAACATAGAATTAATAAAAAAAGATGGTGAATGTTGTGCCACTATTACCAGCATTAGTACCATTAGCCACTCTTTTATGGATACGCGCAGCTGACCATTCAATATCCATTTCACGTAATAATTGGAATCAGGAATATGATTATATTATTGGTAAGAACTTTTTTCTAAATTTTGTAAAACATGCCAAATCTAACTTTTATAGTATGGCAATGGGAATCATACTGTTAATGAATTAATATTTGCGATATTAATCTATGATGAATTTACAAAAACTTAGCTTATTTTTGTAAACGAGTCATTGTGAATCAATTATTGTTTTAAATGTTTCAAATCTTTCATTCAGCTAAAATTCGTAGCCACTTTTTTTGTAATTATAAATAATTCTAATTTTATAAATATGATCGTAGACTGACATAAAATCATATTGGTTTATGCTATCGCAAGGAAATTATTATGAATAATAGATTAATGGCAATGTATAAGAGAACTTTCTAAAATCAGTCGATTAACTCGTAAGCTTAACTCTAAACATACAGTTAGACCTAAAAACAAAAAAGTAATTTACGGCAAATACTAAAAATCCCAAGAATTTCGTATGCAATTATTACATATGAATGTCAATGGCATTTTCAATAATGCGTGTAAAAGTTTGCCGTTTCCGACCTAAAATCTCTAAAGCGTTTGACAAAATAAAAGTTAATTTCTTTTGTTAGTTTTCCTTAAATTTTTTCTTGCAAGTGAAAATATATTTGTATAAAAAGCAGACATTTTCATTTTAAGCAAATTAAAAGAAGTAAAAAATTTTTTAAACAAACGCGTCAACAAAAGCTAAAGTAGAATAGTTTCGTATTAAGACTAAAGACCTAATAGCGAGACCCATATTTCACTTATGCACTTTTTGAAGCGTGTACTGCTAATGGGTTGGAACAATCGAGAAGACAATACTTGCGAAATATTGTTTATTATAGCCATGAACCGGAACAGGTTTCTATAATTAAGGTCTTAATGCTCATCCTTCATCTTTTTTAAGATTTACTAAATGCAATGGTTGATGTAATTTACAGCTTTCTGACGCTTAAGTTTGATTTAAATTTATTTCCATTTAATGTATTATTAAACAAAACATGCTTTCCTTAAACAATAACAGTTAAATTAAAGGTACAAAAGCGACAACTGGTTTAATAAATAGTAATTTTAAACGCTTTGAATTGTTGGTGTAATAATAAAAGTAATGGGAAAATGTATGTTAGTGTTATATTAATTGATTGTCAATGTGTTTTCTCAAATTAGATTTAGGTTTGCAAAGGCCGGCTTATAAATAGTTACGTATAAATATAACAATTGACACAATACCTAACATTGGTTTCTCACGGACTCGATATCTCCAATAGACCACCCGTTAATCGCACACTAGAGTAGGGATGAGCTCATAGAAAGTTTCAAATTGGTTTGTAATTATAAATAACAATAGGACCTAAAACTTATAGTATAATGAATATATTATTAAAATTTTCATTAACAATTAAATTGATATATCAAAGATCAATCGCAGACTTTGATAAATGTATTCTTATTTTATTGAATGCTCTCAATAAACGATAAATAAATAGTAGCAAGTATTAGTAGCAATATTGTTATTTATGCTGATTCACTTTTTAATGTGGGTCACTATCAAGTATAATTAATTAGGAACATAAGAAATTATCTAATACTTTAATATACATGTAAAAAATATTTAGTTAAACAGTTAGATTTAATACCATACTGTTCTTTATTATTAAAAACTTGTGTGCACTTCGAAAGTCTAAAAATAACAGCCTTGACCTTTATTTTGCTATTATTTCGCGCATTTGTTGTCACTCATGTTTTGTGCCTTATCTTAATGCTAAAACTGTTACTGTAATAATTTGCTTTATACAGTGGGTGCCGGATCTGCTGGTGCGGTAGTGGCTAATCGATTATCTGAGGACCCGTCGTTAAAAGTACTGCTTCTAGAAGCCGGTGGTTCCGAAAATCTTTTTAGCGACATTCCTCTGGCGGCTGCTACTCTCCAAATGACACCAATCGATTGGGCCTATCAAACTGAACCGCAAGAGGCGTCATGTTTTGGTCTTATCAATCGGGTATTCAATTTAATAAAACTTAATGACATCACAATTTTCAAAAAAAATTATAATAGACTAACTCTAAGAATCACGACTCAACAACTATGTAACAATTTTTTTTCATTATTCATCAATTGAATGCGAACATTTAAGTAATATTCAATTTTCTACTCATTCTAAATATTATATGTTAAATAGAATGAATTGAATTGTAAAGAAAATGATTAAATAGACCATAAATAATATAATAGATAGAAATTTTTTTTATAACAGCTCACATTGTGAATTAGGAATTGTTATTCATTTTGACTTTCATTTAATTTTTTTCGGTTATGTTAAATAAGGCACAATATTATTTTTTAAAATTCTTTAGTTTTGTTATATAAGAATTAATGGTTTACAATGAATTATACGGTACACAGATTTAAGATGGGGTTAGAATACAGTAAGTTAAACTCGTTTTTGTTTATACCTGTAAAATTATAGCCTACTTAGAAGCATGAAAAACAAATTGGGCTTATAATCATATGATAATAGTCTATTACAGTATATTGCTTTATATATATAATTTTGTTAAATCAAATTAAGCCTTTTATTATTTTCAATAGAGAAGTCGATGGCCCAGAGGGAGAGTGCTTGGAGGATCATCTGTACTGAACTATATGCTTTATATAAGAGGAAATCCAATAGATTATGATAGTTGGGCTGAAAATGGTGCTTATGGTTGGTCGTGGCAAGAAGTGTTCCCTTACTTTGTAAAATCAGAAGATAATAGAGATCCCAGCATAGCTTACAATGGTAATATTATTTGAGTATTTTATTTATTAAAGCCCAAGTGCTTCAGTTCAAAAATGAAATCTAAACAATTTCATAAAAAAGATATATATTTTTTGTAATAAGCATTTCTTGCACATACATAAGTAAAGTAAAATGTCGTACTTGTGAATTTTCGGCATTGAATTAATATCCGCTTTATTTGCAAATAATTTAAATATAATAGGTATTTACAAATTTTCAAGAACAAAGTTTACATTTAAATAATAACTACTATACTTTTTAGTTTTAAATTTAACAGTTCAAAAGATTTTTTTGCCTTTCATCCAATATTCAAGAGTGATTTTTGATAAATTTCTTCATCCTAATCATAATTTTTGAATGTGGTGATATCATAGACATATTTAGCGATTCCTAAACATTACTTTTGATTACTCAAGTTTGTATTTGGCAATTAAATAAAACCAAATTTGAAATTTTACATATCCTATTCATAATTCAATAAAAAGTTTTACTGTGCTTTACCTGTGATTATTTAAAATTTGCCAAAACATTCTGTTAACAATCGTTAACAAATTGATAAAAGAAAAAATAAAATAAATCTTCAATTTGTTGCATTACTGTGGGATTCATGTGTATAACATAATGTTCACAATTTAATGTTTTTGTTTGCCTACTTCTAAATTCAGTGTCAAATCATAAAAAAGTTTGAATAATGCTTTCTCATGACATGTTTTCATTCCGCTTCTTCTATCGTATTGTTATTTTGGTTATTGTGAACCACTTAAAGATTCAATTGAAGAGGTTTCGTCAAACCAGTGCTCTTTATTTGCACTCTATTTTTAACTTTAATAAAGCAATTCATCAAATTTTTAATATAAAATCAATTTGCGCTTTAATGTGTGTTACTTTTAAGTTAACAAACCATTTATCGTTCTCACATGAACTAACAGTCAAAACCATTTTTTATTATTTATTCAAAAAACTCAAACAGCATTTATACAAATTTTTTAATATAGAGTCATTATTAAGTTAAATAAATTTTTGTTGTAATTAAAAATTAAAAAAATTTGTGTTAATATGTTTAATTAGGATACCACGGAGTTGGAGGGTTACTAACAGTTTCGAGTCCACCAGACGCGAGCCCAATCGCGACGGCATTCCCTGAAGCGGGCAAATATCTGGGTTATCCTCACACTGATTTGAACGGTCCAGTGAACACTGGATTCTCTATACCTCAGGGAACAATTAGACGCGGAGCTCGTTGTTCGACATCGAAAGCGTTTCTGCAAAGTGCACGAAATCGTCAAAATCTACATGTAGTAACATTTGCTTATGTGACGAAAGTAATATTTAATGAGTTTAAAAGAGCAGTTGCCGTTCAATTTGATAGATTCTCGTTGTCACATATTGTCTACGCCACAAAAGAAATTATTTTATCAGGTGGTTCTATAAATACGGCACAGTTATTGATGATCTCCGGAATTGGTCCGAAAAATCATTTACTTTCTCACGGCATTCCAGTGTTAGCTGATTTGCCAGTAGGACTTAATCTACAAGATCACATATATCCCGGTGGAGTACATTTCACTGTCGATCAGAAAATTTCTTTAGTGCAAAGACGAGTGGTATCCATACCTAATATTATTTCTTATTTCTCCGCTGGAAGAGGTAAGTCTTATATTTTTACGTATTACAACTTTTCTAGAACTAATCACTTCAATTTACATTTGTGGGAAATTTGGAAAATATAATTTTGAGTTAAATTAAGAATTCTGATAATTTTATGTTAATATTGAAAATGTGCCATTTGTACAAAATTTAGTCAACAACTAAAATATATTTTAAAAAGCTCTATTGAGTATTTTGCATATACATTTGTAGACAGACACTTTTATTTTAACGGAATTTTTACAACTTTTACAATAGAGGGATGTGTACACGATTTTTCTGGTCTATATTAAAGGCAATCGCATTTTTATATGAATAAAGGCTAACGGAAAATGAAAAAATATTTTTAAAACAAAGAAATTTTTAATTAAAATGTTTTGATGTTGAAAATTTTTTTAATAAACAATAAAAAATGCATTAAAGGTATCAATAAAAGGTAACAAAGAAATATACTTCTAATACTACTCAGAAACAGAATATTTCATCTTTTGATTTTAAAAGTTTTTTTGTATCAATCAAAGTAAGCTATTTAAAAATTTTCGTTCCCATTTATTCTATTTATGCTTACTGTAAGCAAAATTAAAAGTTTTAGCAACGTCAGTTATAAATTATAAACACAAAACTATTAAAACAATTAAAATAGTTATTTAAGTTATCAAAATAAATCATAAATTGATTTTATTTAAGAGTTTGTAATCAAAATCTTTAAATTCAAAAATAAGTTTGAAAGCACTCAAGAATTTAAAAAATTAATACATAAGGGATTTAGACTTAGAAAAAATAGACTATTTGTATGGCCTATTTACTTTTCAATTTGATTACCATTTTGTTTTTTATCATTAACGTCTAAAATCGAGAAAATCAAATTAATTTTTTTTATTTTTTATAATTTTATAATTTTTAACCGTTGAAATAATTTTTAAAAAAGGAAATCTCTAAATTTAATTTTTTATAGTTCAAATAATTTTTAAATCAGATGTTTTGAGTGACAGTAATAATAATTTATTTTTTAAATGTTTTGAATCACAATATATATAAAAGTTAATTATTTTACAAGAAATAACTTGAATACAATTTTTACTTGCATTTTGTTTAATGCTTTTAGTTTATTGTTTAAAAAAATTTCCCACACTATTTAACGTACTGTAATAGTATATTGTACATGGAAGTACTTTCTTTTATGAGCTTTAAATGTACATAAAAATTATTAAATTATTAGATTATTAAATTAATTATTAAAATATATAGGTAATGTAGTCAGAATACTTAATAATAGCATAATTAATGTAGTCAAAAATTTATCAACACTTTTGCGCTTATTTGTTTAAAAACGTTGTTTTTTATTTCAAATTAATTAACGATATTAACAAATAATATTTACTATGATTCATTAATCATGATTGTCAGTGGCCTAAACTAATCTAAACCTGTGTATAGATTCGAAACTTAAAATATAGAACCGCAACAAAAATTATTCTTAAAGATATTAGATATACGAATTCTTATTAGATATTAAATCATTCGAATTATTTCACGTAATTTTCCACATCGAGTTTATTCCCCCAGTTTCTTATACAATGTAGATAAGAGAAGTGCATCATTAGCTAACAGATTCAAAATTGGGTATCGTTATATTAGATTTTAAATGTTTTAAAAACATATAAAATAACTATAAATTTAGTTTTTTATAGTATATTAAACTAATTTAATTGAATTAAAGTTTTTACGATATATGCATATACATATATGCCAATTAAATAACTTGGCTTTAAATATCAATCAATATTAAAACCAATTTGTGTCTAATACTAAATCGTTATACAAATTTACTTTAATTCCGTAACTTTGAAATTGTTTTGAGCAGTAATTAATATATTGATTTAAATAAGTATTGTTTTCATTTTGAAATTATACGCTCGAGTGAACGAACAAACAAATATTTTACATTCAATTATAGTTGTACTGCTAAATTAAAATCTAATATTTTGAAACAGTCAAAGCTTAAAAAGGATGTCACTGTTTCTAAACTAAGCTTTTTAAATATTTTCAGTTAACAGTAAATTGCAATATTTATTTAGTCTTATTTAGAAAAAAATGTTGTTTTGTTTAAAATTTAGAATAAGAATTAATTAAGTGCTGCGATAAAAGCGCGTGTTATTACCGAATGGGAGCAATGGATACGGTTGAGTAATCATACAAGAATTGATTTACCACACTGTACTTGAAATAACTATATGGGCGGCTATAAAATTGCTAAATAAAAATTTTAATTCAATGGCATAACAAATAAATTATAAATTTATTATTATTTTTTTAAAAAATTAAAGAACGTATTCTTCTATTTAAAGAAAACTTTTATCATTAAATGATGCGTTAAACTGTTAATACTTATTAATAGGACCATTAACAGCACTCGGCGGTGTTGAGGGTTTGGGATTTATTAAAACCAAATACGCCAACCACTCTCTCGATTATCCTGACTTTGAGATACACATGTTATCTGGTGGTCCAACTTCAGACGATGGACAAACATTCCGTCGCGTTCAAGGATTCAATAGGGAAATGTGGGAAAAGGTTTACGTGCCTTACCTTCCGTACGACACATTTAGCATGTATCCCGTACTTCTTCGCCCCAAAAGTGTTGGTTACATTAAATTACGTTCCGCTAATCCATATGATCCGCCAATTATTGATCCGAAGTATCTGACACATCCTGACGATATATTAGGTATGGTCGATGCCATGAAGATATCAATTGCTGTTGGATTTACGCCACCATATAAGAAATTTAACGCACGTTTGTTCGAAACAGTATTTCCTGGTTGCGAGATATATAAGATGTGGAGCGACGAGTATTTGGCGTGTGTGGCCAGAACCTACACGGCCACCATTTACCATCCCGTTGGCACCGCTAAAATGGGTGCGCCGTGGGATCCAAC
Organism: Phthiracarus laevigatus; assembly: GCA_034700185.1. Classification (NCBI taxonomy): domain Eukaryota; kingdom Metazoa; phylum Arthropoda; class Arachnida; order Sarcoptiformes; family Phthiracaridae; genus Phthiracarus; species Phthiracarus laevigatus. The sequence goes on from JAQIXJ010000374.1 coordinate 14,034, forward strand.
CGCTGTTGTTGATCCAGAACTCAAAGTACTCGGAGGAATCAAAGCTCTTCGCGTTGTCGACGGCTCTATTATGCCAAAAATAGTTTCTGGTAATACGAACGCACCAATAATAATGATTGGGGAGAAAGCATCCGATTTGATTAAAGGCGTTCAATTGCCTTCCGCCAGACCTCCTATCGCTAAAAACGACGATAACGTCGATAGTTTTTTCGATAATTTGATCGGCAAAAAGAGAAGAAAACGGTGAAACCAACCAGTTTAATTTTAGTGGTTTTTTTAATTTTGTTATTTTGAGGACAAAACTAACTAAATCTAGTGATTTCGCATATGTTCTTCATTTTGTTACCAGTTTTAAGTTTTTAGTGAATTATAATTATTTATTTTTAAAAAACCCATTATGTCCAAAATGCATTTGTAAACGTGTGTCCATTAAAAAAAATCATTCTATTGTATAATGAAGTATTTGCTCAAAACAAATCATACATTCAGTACAATTAGAATGATGAGTTAGAACTCTCAATACTTATTTTAATGGACAAATAATAGCGGTGTTATTTTTATAGATGTATGGGACATATGAACAAAAATATATTTCCGTTTCATTGCCAAACGATATTATAATTCATAAGTGTTTTTTAATGAGTACCTTTTAGTAACCAATAATATACAGTACATAAGTGTCAAAACGATCTTTAACTGATGGCATTCTGAACCAGAGTCGTTCTATCAATCGATCCAATTCCGATTATTTTGTTAAGATTACTTTGTTAAGCGTCAATTTACGAATAATTAGTAATCAAACACTTTTAAATTCAAAGTAGCCTTTTGGATGCTTTATTAATAAAAAATTAAAAAATTGAACTTATCCTGTTTATAGAAAGGCTCTGGTAATGATGGTTAAGATTCTTAACTAAAATTACTAAATGCTGTAATAAATTCATTTGTAAAAATATCATTACCCTTTTATTAAGGGTTAATTAGTCCGTAAATCTGGTCTTTTTTATTTTTTATTCAATTTATGTTTGTTAAGATTTTATGCTTTATGTTTGTTAAGATTTTAAGATCATTTAATATTCTTGCGTGTAATTTGTATATATGTAAATATTTCATATTTTTATGTCGCGTATATTTTAGTTAAAAGAGCTTTTAAGAGTTTATGCTTACAATTTGTATGGGCATATGAATTAATGATAACATTAATATATAAAATTAATATAAACAATTAGTATAAAAATTTTGTCATTAGTTTGAGGTTATTATACGGTATTCTAACGTAGTCTACATAAACATCATTATAATTGATTGATTGCCTTTGTATTTCGTGCCATTATTATTATATTTGAACAATTGTTTATTTAAATAATGTTTCATGTATTTATGTTACCCTCAATTTAATTAACTAAATAAAAAAACTAATATTTTATCATTTCATTTGTACAGTACAATGTGTGAACATTTGTATTAAACGCATGCATATATTCTTATTCCAAAAATATTGAATAAAAACCGTTGAAATATGATTTATATTTTATCCGAATCTGATAAATACCAATGTATTTTTGAATTTTTTTAACAATAAATGAACCTCAAAAACATCGAAAATTTTTTGTTATATCGAATTCGATTAAAATTTTTTGTATTTTGTTAAAATAATGATGTTTCCAAATCAAAATTGAAATAAATTTTTCTAATTAAATATCTTACTGCATATTTATTTTATTTTTCTTAATATATTAACAGTGTTTATATTCATTTATTAATATTTCTAATTTACTTGTTTTTGCCATATATATTCATAAATTATTTCATGGGTTAATCTAACAAAACGATAAAAAATATTATTTCCATATAAAAATCTGATTAATTGACAGATTTAACTGCAGTAAGATTTTACATTGAGACTTACAAGCTTATCCAATATAAGTCCAATTTGTTTTTAACTATTTCTTAGGAAAATTAGGATTATTAAGTTTTCTGAAATATTTTTTTATTTATTCCCAGGGTGTCCCAGAGGGAGGCTGGAGGGGGGTTACGTTACCTCCCAAAAAAAATTCTCAAAAAGTTGACCCCCTACCTAAAATATGAAAAATAACATCTCTATGGGGAAAATTTTGTTAATGTTTTTTTGTCCGATGGCAGAAAAATTGTCACTTAAATCCGAGTAGTTTGACCCCCCTTTTAAAATTTTGAAAAGTCCGAAAGTAACCTCCCCAGACCGACACTCTCTGGGACACCATGTTTATTCCTACTCAAGATCTATAATTTTTCTAAATATAGCAATTAAAAATATTTTAATGTCATTTTTACTTCTTTACTGTTATCTTAATGTAATGAAAAATGTGATATAAAAATTAAAATATACCAAAAAATTATAATTAGTGAAGTTAAAATGGAAAACTTGAAAAATAAATGTTTAAACTGGGATCAAAATAGATCGGCCACAGATATAAAACTTGGCAAAAATACAATAGATTTGTCGTACAGGAAATTTCGAAGATTTCTGAAAGTGATTTCGAAATACTAAATTAACTTTTGGCACACAATCCAAATCTTTATTAACAAGTTTTAGTCTTATTTTCTTATTATGGACCTGCGATTCTCTTTCCTCTTAATTAATTAGCAACCATAGTAAATTTATTTAATTTAATAAATATGTATTTAAATAACACTTAGTATTTTTTTCTACAACAATACTATAATTGAATTAAATTGATATTAATGGTACAAATATTTCAAACAGTAGTCTCCCGGTTTAAAATGTATACAATTTTAAACAATTTCGTGATTTTTTAAATACAAAAAAAAAATGCAGCAAATTATCAAATTATTATCGATTTTTATGATTAAATACCTGAGGTAAGATTTTATATTAATATCATTTGCTTAATACGTATTATGAATTTCGTAATTATCCTTATTGTACTAAAAGAATGATCTCTCTCTCTCTCCCTCTCTCTCTCTCTCTCTCTCTCTCCGTCACGTTCTCCTACAATATTAAAATAGCTATTTTCACGAAAGGTTAAATAACAATATATAAAACTTTTTAAGCGTTATAGAACATTGTTGAATTAGATGAGAAAAGTAAAGAGCGATAAACAACAATTGATCAATATACTGTATAAAGTAGACTAGTAAAATAAACCGGGATGTCGAGTTCGGGTCGGGTACCCGCCAAATTTGCCGGGCCGGGCTCAAGCTTGTCCGATTCTGGTCGGGTAGGGTTTTAAAATTTTTATTACAAACAATTTTACGAACGTTGCCTAACAATTACTAAAAAATTTTAACCTAATTGTTGTATTGCGCGAAAAATTTAAGTGTGTAATGCAATAATAAAACAAAATAACAGAAATTAAAATTATATAACTATATAACCGTCATTTACGAGAATATAAACAATTTAATACGTTATACAGGAATAAAAATGTTATTTCCACAGTTAGGTTTCTAACTAGTATTAATAAAAAAATCTGAAGCGTCCGAATGATATTTCATTGCGTTACTTTAGTTGAATTTTGGATCCATAGATGGAAATAAACGCTGCTTTAACGGTTTATGATTTACAAATTTTGTTCGTACATTATCTTTTTCTGAATGTCCTAAAAAGTTATATAAACAAAAACGTGATCTACTTTCGTTAAGAGAAAGTTATTAACATGTAGACAGAAAACGCATTAATAACTTAATATAGGCTTTTAGGCATAAAACATTTTCTTTAAATATAATTAACTTTGTGATTTTCTGAGAAACATTGAGATAATTATTTGCTTTACAATTCAAACTGTTTACTAAATTTATAAATAATTTAATTATAAAACTTTTTAAATCGGTTGGATATGCTTTTGATATCCTTTATACTTCCAGAATACAATAATTTAATAGTTTTAACAAAAAATCAAATGTTAATCAGATCTAATGAGATTTCGAAAAACTGTATTTAATTATTCTGCAAAATTTGTTGCACAGGTTGATCAAAACAAAAATCCTTGATTTATATTATTACTAATTCTATAAATTATTTAAATGATATTTAAAAAAATTATAATTATCTTCTTATAAAGACAACTTAGTTTTAAACATTACATTTAATATTTTTTGCTTTTATATAATAAAAATAAAAAATGCATAAATTTGGCAAATATATTAAATCTAAATTATAATCATTTATAAAATTTAACTATTTTTCTCTAAGCCTTAAAAATTGATATTATTTATAACGTAAAACAAAACAAAATAAATTCTAAATCTAAGATTTTGGAAATCTAATTTTATGCGTTTCCCAAATTTTTGTTTTTACGTTACTAATGTGCGTTATCTGCCAGAATGAACTGTGCCAGAAGTCAAAATGAATAATTGAATGAGTGTGTGAAGCAATTTAATGGACACATTTTCGAAATGTTAATTCCTCGTAAAGATGGGGATAAAATGTTACTAACATTTCGTTATATAAATTTTAACAATTTTGCATTAATTTTAAAAGAATATACAAAAAATAAAGGTTTCATTTAGTTATTATGTTTATTATAAAAATTACTGTGCACTTTAGAGCATTAAAATATTCTTCACTATTTTTGCCATTTAACTATTCAAGATCCTTAACTATATAAATTATTCGAGTTTTGGAAAAACATTTCTTAGTTCAAATAAATAATTTAAACAAACTCCCTCATCAGATTTTGGCATTTTTGTTCTAAAACCATTAGATCTCCTATCCTGCTGTTACATATAAAATTTTGAATATTACATATAAATAAATTAAAATTTAATTTATATTAAATCCAATGAGGCCTGAAAAACGCCCCATCGAATAACTCAAAATAAATTTTAATAACATTTTTGAATTTTTGACCGAAACTCAGCATTTTTTGTCCTTGAATTTTTCAGCGCTTTTCAAATTTATTGTTGTAAGCTCACACCCAACCCCATTCTGTGACTACCTGATCACATGGTTTATATTATATAAAAATATCTTAGAAAATTTATTTTCCAAAATTAGGGCTAAAAGTTAATCCGTTCTTAAGAAATAATTGAAATAACTATTGTTTAATGAAAAAAACTACAATTTTGTTCCTGTCTCTACTTCATCCTCTGCAAAGGCATTACCGTCTTATGTTGAATTCTTAATATAGTACATTTAGCATTATTTGTTTGACACGATTAAAGTTAAAATATAGGATGGCATTCACTGTTCGGATAATCTTTAATTTCAATTATGGGTGTTTTCATTTTATGTAACAATCTTGTACTTTTTGATGAGATTTATATTTCAACTCTTTATCTGACATTCATTGTATTCTACTATTTATAGAATTTTTGAACATAAATACTGTACTTACATAACGAAATTACTAAATATGTATTTTATTAAAGTATAATAAGTTAATATAAAAAACATAACGCAAATATCGTGCTAAAGTCGAAAATATTAACGAATATGTATTCCTAACGAATAAGTTTGCACAAGAAATTCCAAGAATTCAAAAAATAAGTATTTTTGTCAAGTCTTTTTAGAACGACGAAACTATTAAAACATTATTTGCGTAATTTTTAGTAATTGTCTAATTATTAGTTAATGTCAAAATATTCATAGTAGTTCTATTGTTGTTTATTTTAAACTTTTTAAAAAATAATATAATAAACTTTACAAAAAAAACGTTTTCTGTATTTTAATTTATTAGTAAGAATTTAGTGTGAATGTAACCGTTCCCGGAGTCAATTAGTTTAAAAAATACATTTTTTCAAAGTTTGACGTTTTGAGTTTCAGGTTTAAATTTGACGAATAACATATAATACCTAAAAAGTGAAGTTTTTCTTTTAGCACGACTTCTTATTTACATTCTATTTTTATCGTTTACTATAAGTAAGCGATACTCAAAGTAATGTGTAAGACATTTTTCAAGACTCAATATGTACTGCACTGTAAGTATAATTGCTTTTTTTGCTCACTGATTATTGTTCAAACAAAAAAATTCAAACACTTTTTATTTAGATTTAATTATTTGTTTACATAATATGTATGACTTTACTCAAAACACGCACTTAATTTAATTTACCACCGGATGTACGCATTTTAAGAATTTACGTTAAAATTACTAATAAAAAATATGACAGTGCCTATTGTATGCGCGAACACGTATTTACTAAACAAACTATGGTTAAAGAGTAATGATTGATGACAACACACAATGTTAAGCGATTGTTAATTATTTTTTCTATTTAATTAATTTTCCACTACGTGTATATTAAATTATATTATCCCAGATAGACTGCATGCACCTCATTATAAAAACATTTAAGGAATAAATATTATTATAGAGTACAATGTAGAATCTTTTTCAGAGATCGGTTTCCAAAAGGAAATGTTACTTAGCAGCGTCACTATTCTTAGTCCTATTCGAAGATCTGCGCTAAAAGATATGACCACAGCAATATGCGTTTCCGTCAAACAAAATTGTTCATTCTATGCCAGCAAAACTTCAAGTACACTAACCCCAACCGTTTTTATGTGGTTAAATACTTTGACTAACCAAATAACCTTGTTTTTACGGGACAGAATATCGCTCGAACTACATTTGGGAACAATTTTGGAATGATGTGAAAACTATGAAATGAACTTTTAGCTAAGCTTAAATCAAAATCCAAAAAGGGATGTGGAAACAACTAAACAATCATAGCTACTAAAAACAGGGTTTGGTATTTTACAACTTTTTATTAGTTTTTATTCATGAATCTTGCAAAATACCGTATATTTTATTCTTGCTTTAGTACAAGTACATAGTATTGTAATTTTATACCCTCTTTCACAATTTTAACGCTTGTCATATTTTGCAATGTTTTCTGTATCATTTATTATATTTATTGCTAAGTAAGCACTTTTTCAGATTCGTGTGTTTTGTTTCAGCGTTCATTTTCCCGGTGTGCTAATATGCTGTGAATCGCTCTTTAAAAGTTTCAATTGCAGGTTAACGAAATATAAGTGGTGCTTATTGTTTTATGATAATAACATAATAGTGCATCTGTGATGAAAAGAGATAAACTTGAGAGTTGCACAAATTAATTAACTGTATAAATAACGCTAATTTTATCATTTTTAAGTAATTACCCTTAAACTTTCAAAACCTTAATATTATTTAATCATTACACTCATTTATTTTAAAGGCAATTATACTTTAAACTTTTGACATCCTTGTTGCTTAACAATAAAATATAATGGATAATATAAATTAATAGTTTTAAAATTTTATACTAATTATTAAATAGTGCAGTACTTCCCGACGATTTTGCTTATTTTGATAATAATCTTATATTTTTAATAAGAAGTTTGTATTTAACAAAATTTTCATTTCAACTGAGCAAACAAAATATAACTGTTTCATTAATTAATTTAAAACAATTGGATAGAAAACTATAAGAAAAATATCCCCTGTTTTCAAAGCAATGTGTAGGTTCGGGTTACTGAGGTTTGATCTCTAACTCCCTTTTTAATTGATAAGCTCTGAAGTTTCAAAATGAAGGCCTAAACGGGTAGTTAGCTTTAAAAATACATGTAAATTATTAGTATAAATACACTCTAATTTTTTCCCCGATTCCCAATATTCGAATAAATAATTATATTTTTAAAGATACGTTTATAAAAACAACTCTTAGAACAAATGATTTACAAAAAAAAATAATTTAATAAACTATAAATTAAAATACGTGTCGCGAAATACTACTGTCGCATTAAATTCTGTTATTTTACGATCGTTTTTATGGAATCGCGCTATTTATATATAGATTTTGGTTTATTTAGACTCTAAAAATAGCGAAAACGCACTCACTTTACTAACCATCGTTTGTTATCAATATAAAAGCCACAGTTTTATTAAGACGACACTGTTCAGTATTTCAGTAGATGTGAATGTGCCCGAGGATGTGATTTTATTGTTGTTCCTTTAAAACAGTGCCTCATTTATCTTTATTTAACTAAAAAAGTGGAAACGATAGAGAAGATGGGTTTTACTTGCGATCCATTCATTCTTTCGAAGCGCTAAACACAATTCACTTCTTTCTTTTAAAATATACGGTATATTAGTAAAAGCGAAAAGAAAAATGTTTGCATGTACCGTACAATATACGGGTACGTACACTGTGTATACAGTATGTACAGTGAAAGCAATTAATGTTTCGCTCAACTCCCCTAAAGCTAATATTGACTTTTTTCTACCTCTCTGTTTAAGTGCTTTGACTAATTTAAACCTTCTCTATAAAGAAAAGATGAGAACTAAGTAGAAACTAATTAAGTGACAAAATCAAGTTAGATCTGTTCTTATTACTAGACAGTGCCCACACACGCTATAAACAAAACTTCATGTGCATATCATATGGAAGCCATACTCACAATATTCGCTAACAAAACACAATCAAGTGATCCAAACCTAAAATCTTGAATACACTACCGTTTACTCTTCTGTTGGATCAGTAGTGCGAGATGCGAGATGTTAGCACTGATATTTTCATAGCGAGAGTTTATATCTAGTCTAACAAAAACAAACTTCGCCAACAGAAAGATATAGCCGCTTGTCTTTCAAACACGTATGTCTTTCAAACTTTGATTAATATATAAGCTTAGATTTTTTGAATATCGATTTACTAAAACTCGGTTTAATATCTGCCAAATTCCCAAATAAAATGGATATTGCATTAAAAAATTGCTCGACATAAAGTGAATTGAAAATCGTTAACTTCATTTAATAATTGTAAAAATTGTTACATTTTTATATGCAGGAAATAATGTTATACTAAATGTTTAAGGTAAGGTCATTTATTTTCTAACTTTTAAAGCTTTCGAAAAAATTATACAAAATAAAATTAACAATAAGAATTTACTAAGTCTGAATTTACAATTTTTTTCACGAAAATTTGTCATAAATAGATGAAATAAATTGAACAAAACCTTTCGATTCAAAATACTGTTAGCTTTCCAATAACTTATATTATTAATTTAATACACAATGATTAATAAAATTAAATAGCATTTGACAATATTCATATGCCAAAACATTAGAAAATAAAATACTTTCGTTCCACTAAAATTTTTGGGAAAACTTCATTTAATAAGTTTTGTTTTTCCTTTCATCCAATTACCAAACAAAGCTTTCTATTATTTCTCTAAAAATTTTAAGATATTTTTCCTAAGTTCTTTACCATAGTTAAATTTATTAATTCCATTTCTAATCTAATGGTGTTATGGTAATTTTAAATTAGTAGATTCTGAAATTTCGGGTCTGATTTAAGTTTTTTTGTTTGCTGATTACTGGTTAGAATAATTAAATTTAAATTATTTTATAATGAATAAAAACATGGTCAAATTAACACCTGCTATAATACCTCACTAATACCCAGTGTACCATAAAACTCCTTTTACTAACTAAGACCGCCACAGAACAAACCAAACATGGTTAGCCACAAAACCTGATACCAAAATAATTATAGGGAACACGCCTTTTTTCGGTTTACTCTAACATTATCTCCTTTTGTCAAACATTATCGTAAGCTCATATGTCTCTTGCATTATCGCCGACTAAAGCAGTTGGCGTAAAATTATGTGTATTTTGTTGTTTGACTATTTCACATTTGAACTGTAATTCACCATATTATTTATGACTTATAAATTACCATATTTTCAAAAATGCCATTTTTGTGCCCAATTTTATGTTTGTTGGAAGCGGTTTATCAGATTGAGTTTAGATTATTTTCTAATTTGATTAATGTTTACGCGTATAATGTTTAATATTTATTGAAAATTACATTAAGTCTACGTATATGTATGAGATTTTACTCGAGATTATGGAAAAAAGTTTCATCTATTAATTACATCGAGATTATTGTTTTCTTAAACAATATAAGCATATGATCAATATTCAAAAGAGTTAGAAAGCACAGCCTCTAAAAGATCATTACATTAAGCTTACATTAAGTTTGCAAAGCTTTAAGTGCAATAAAACTCAAGAGTTTAAAAGGCAGTTTCATGAATTTTCTTATATTGGAAGGACTTTACTTGACCTTAACTAACCTTAAATAATACTGAAAGTAGTAAGTCATACTTTAACGCTTACTCGAATATCTCCCAACAAATCCGTTATGTAATTAAGCTTAAATTAAAAGCGATAGTAAAAAACGTATTAATGGGTGTAATTCGTAAAAAGGGTGCATTAGTTATGAGGGCAAAAATAAGTATTGCCATTAAACATGTTATTATTTTATAATACCTTAAGTTTAATCAGGAAAATACTATATATATACCCTTCAGATCATACTTTTTTAATACTTTAATAACTTTAGGAACAAAAATGACTTCACTGTCTGCTTAATGCGTTCAATGCCAACGGATATACTAGTTAAAACACCTCGCAAGGATTTTCTTCGAAATAAAACAAAACGAGCACGAAATAAATGCTCATATTTGTATTTAGTGAAGCGTGCAAATCTAGAAAAGATATATGAGACGTAGTAAACTAGTAGATCGACAACGCTGTCATATATTTGCTTTATTGATCTTATTTTTTCTTTCATCGAGAATGTCCTCGACTTTGACGGTAATCATCTTACAATAGAATTCCCGAAAGGCTAATATTTCAGCGAACAACAACGAAAAGATGACATTTTTTGCGCACCAGTTCATGCATAAATAATATCTGTAATAACGAATTTTGACAGCAAACATTGAAAAAAAAACCTTATCCAAGTTATTTCTTCCATAAAAATTGTCAATTTAGAACCAATTAAAGACCCATCGTATAATCTGCTATAATAATATAATAGTAGTTTTAGATAAGTTTTTCTCCCCTTCTAAACATAATACAGCGTTAACTTTTCTCAAATTGCATTCTGGTGTGGTAACGGTATGGTAACTGTAAGCATAACGTGCTTCTCGTTATGCTTTAAGTCTGGTTAACTCTCCTCAGGTTGAGTCATTCACAATCATTTCTCCCGTTTGACTCTACATTATTTCAGCCAATACTAGAGGAATTGGCATTCATATACATGAGTCTGTGACTCACTACACAAACTTATTGAGGGAATTTGACCAGAAAAATGGTTTCAAACTGAGAAAGTGAATTGAAAGCGAGTGAATGCATGCAAGTGTGTGTGTGTGTGCTGCTATGCTAAAGCCAATTCCATCACTTGTAGCGTTAATACTTTTTCATTATTTATTCACTTTAATGCCTATTCGCTTACATCATTGTTGAATATCGTATTGTATTTCCAAATCTATAGGAATTCACCGAATTCATCATAGATTTTTTTAATATTTTGACTCACTTTTAATAATAAAAGAGTTGATCTCATGTGGTGATATGATTACTTAATCTAATATTTTTTTACTGTATTCATAAATATTTAATTATCTAACGTATAATTTATTGGTTTAAAAATTGCAAAAAAAATTATCTGATGTTACTTTTTATTTTAATTTAACAAAGAATATGTGTTAGTGTTTTCAAACAAGTTAACAAAATTATGCATTTGAAAATCATTTATATATACTGTATATGAATATGGAAAGTCTTAATTATTTTGTGCGATTTCAAGTGCATATTTTTGTTATTAACATAAAGATGATGTTAAAGGTCCTTAGCCTTTCCAAAAATAGATTCAGAGTATTTGTATTGAGTTAAAATGACATAATGGATAGAACGATGAATAGTTAGAAAGTAATAAATTAGAGAAGTGCACCAACAATCCACACTTTCAATTACCCATTTTCCAGCTTAAATACCGATTATAGATGATGTTAGTCTGTATTTTTACCATTCATCATATCATTAACTAAACTTTTCTGATAGCGATACAGTATATTGTGTGTATTTATTGTATGTTCTAACAACGTATTGATATCCAATATACGGTACAGTATGACGTATTTAACAACGTGTGGTTCAGATGGAAAATGCGAAAAACTTTATGCTTCTCTTATTGAAGCGAGCATTGAATTTCCTCATCATTTCATCCCAATTCACAACATCTGCAACAATTCGCATTATATTGAATGCTTCTTCAATGACGATTGGGAATCAAACTCCTTTGTTGTCTCCTTATAGCCTACTTATTACGCGAATATCTCTCTTAGAAATTGGGAAAAACTACTAAAACTACTTTACACTAATATTAGGCATCAAATACGCCAAAATGGGTACGCATTAGAAAGCATAGAAATTCTATACACAAATTGTTGATACTTTTCCATTTCCTTAGAACTTTAATCAAAATAAAGCCAATATTATCCAATTTTATAACAATACACAAACATTGCGGATATTGTTTAGCAACATTAGTGTAGTTTTATTTTAACTCACTTAAAACTAAATTGAATATTTTTTATTTAATTAGTACAGTATTTTTTAAAGAAAACTATTTTATTTCTACACAGTCAATATACGCTTACAATATAACCGCAATTATTTAATAAAAATATATTTAAAACGCAATATATTTTGTATTATATAAACACGTTTTCAACATTTAGATGATTAACATTGTTTTAATTACTTTAAAAGCTAGTTGTTATTGAAAGTTGTTAAAGTGACTTACGGTGTATTTTAACATTTAAAAAGTTATGCGGAAAAAGTTGCAACAAACGATGCAAAAAAAGCAGAGTCAGCGTTAATAAAGCAGTGTAGCGCCGGAACAGTATTCACACCAGTTCTCGACCGGCGCAGTCATACCATCAGGCGTGGTTCGTATAGTATTGACTGAATTTGGATGGTTTGCTTATACTTGAGTCAGAAAATGTTTAGAACAACGTAAAGTATATTACTGTGCAAACTTTCTAAGCATTAGTTTTAACTATGTTGCCTAGAATAGCATAGGTAAATGTTGAAATGTGCCCAACAAATACACAGTACAGTATACTGTTATATTTATGCTTATTTTTGTGTGCGATATTTTCGGTGAAGTGAAGTGAAATAAGTGTCCAGATATGTTGATCTCTAATCGAATCAAAAACTCTGGTAAATATGGTAAAAATGGCTTTCGTTTATTTTTTTATAGCTATAACTTTACTAGTTTTTACTTTTCACCTGCATATTCATTAGTAGTTTTATTATACTTTATTGGATGACGTAATGAAGTCATTTATGCTTATTGTATTGCGTTTAGCGCTTAAACCCATTTCATTTCGCAAATTAATGAAAAATTTTTTTCGACAATAAAGTTGGAATTTCTTTTATGCGTACTTCAGTACAATTAATTCAATTCACCTGCATGTGTGAAGAATTACAACAACAAAAAATGAAGTGAAGGTTGATTATATTATCATAGTATAAAGCTATAATAAAAAAGTGGTTCTTATAAGAATGAGAAATAGTAAAAAGTCGAATTTGTAGCGTATGAACATAAATAAGCCATTCGTGAATCTTTAGAACTATTAAAACTACTCTCAATTTTTTCCCTAAAGTAATATTGCTCTTTTATTTTTTATCGTATAAGTACGATATTCTTTAACTTAACGGTTAGTTTGAATTATTAAAAGCACGCAACAATATTTCTTTTAATGAAATTTTATATCACTAACTTCTGTTTTTGAAATACTATACAATATTTTAATAATTAATGAATTTGAAAAATGCAATATTATTTTAATGTTTATTTGTTACCACTATGTTTATCGAGCGGTTCATTAATAGAAAGGCATGACTTATGATAGGTTTTAATAATTTTAAAATTTATTGAAAGTTTCAAATTAAAAGATATTATTTTATTAATAATTTTAACAGAAATCATTAGTATCTTAGATATTTTTTTATCTTGAATTAAATTAAAATAAATTACTATTTAGTTTTATTCAAGTATTCTTTGCACGACATCAGATATCATATTAAGAGTTACAAATCATTTTTAACGTTTATATTGTTTTATCACATATAGACAGATCAGGTTTTATAAATAAATTAAGAATAATTAAACTTATAGAGAGTATTAAACTAAAACAAAACTAAAACTTATTGAAATGTTTTCTGCAAACTAATAAGAAATGGTATGATACATGAAAAACAAAATGATAAGCAAAATGTTAATGAAAACAATAATAAATTAACGTTCGCTACGATCACGTATAGCATGACTGCCGTACACTATAATTTAATAACTGTTGTACGAACGGGTTTATCGAAGATAATTGATGCAGAACTGCATGCTGTACTCATTTAGACACCGAAATAATGTCAAGGCTTGTCCAATACTACCGCTCTCTAGTGAGCTATAATAAAACTATTTAATAAGTTTCGCAAAGTTTGTTATAAAACGTTTAGCATTTATAATTTTGTAAACATATTCATATAAATCACAATTAGATGCATCTATTAATTTTAACTAAAAATCAAAGCAATACCGAACAGAATGATATGAGTTTTTACAAAAAAAAAATGTAATGATATTATGTTGTCAATGCATCGCTGGACTCAAACAGTACAGACAAGCCATAGTGATGAGCGCAGTGCGCAAACTCCATACACTATACTCACGAGTCAATAGCTTACAGTTTATGATATTTTGTTAGTGATTAATGGGTATCACTAATACTAGTCCAATGAAAATCAATATTACATTATTGTTTACAGAATACACTAAATTATATAAATATTTGTGATTATATAGTACCATAATAATAATTAATTGCTTATACCAGTATCAGTGTCATCATCGCAATCACGCTCTGCTTCACCATCTTCTAGTTGTCAGCCAAACTCGTTAATACCTCATCCATGCCAACCATCACACGCATCACATAACGCTAATCCGTCTCAACAACAACAACAACAGTCCTCTCATCAATCATCGGTGAGTTCGTGTTCAACGCAATTACCGATTAAGACAGTCACTCACCATTCTTCGCGTCCATCATCGATATCATCGATACCACAAATATCTGCGGCAACCAATGCAAAGACGAATGCCATATCACGGAATAAAAATGTGAATCAACAAAATCAGCTTTCAATACTTGATAAGATTAAGCTTTTTAGAGGCAGTGGTAGTGGTAGTGGTGGACAACAAACACCGAAAGAGGATAATAGCCATTTAGCAAATAGTAAGACGGAATGTGCAAACGCGGCCAAAACAACCAGTAGTTCCGCTAAAAGTGATTGGAGTGGAAGTGTTTGCGGCAGTGTTGAGCCAACTCATGCACCCATAGCTAATAATAAATCGAAACCAGTGGTCAATGTTACTAAAACTAGTCGTAATAACAATTTAAACTGTTCGAGTGCTTTACTTAGCAATAATAATAATAATAATAATAATAGTAATAATACGAGTATCTCTAGTAATAGTCTTAATCAGCATAAAAAATGTGATGAAATTTTAAATAATAGTGATAATAGATTAAATAACTCTAATAATAGTAATAATAATATTAATGTAAATAAAACATTCGCAACAAATTCGAAACCGGCATTAATACCAGTGAAACGGACTGGTATTCCGCCACCAAGAAGTAGACCCACATCTACTATAATCGATACGCAAGTAAATCTATCGACAATGAGTTCTAATAGCCAGTCGACGTCGAATTCGTCTCTTACGGCCATAACAAAACCAACGGCCGCTGTAAAGGGAACCTCGAAAATTTCGTGCGATGAATCGACGAGTAAAGTTGGTTCATCGCGAAAATTAGAAATGGTGTCATCACCGCCACCAACACAACCATCGCAATCGCAGGATCCGTTAAAAATTCTAAATGTTGGAGCGGCGCCACAAATGCAACCGTCAAACTCAAAACCAGAGGCCACTATCGCTATGGTCTCTCCAATCATGTCTCGCGAACATCAAAGTAAATTAAATTCGAAAAAAGAGAGCAATGAAGAAAAAAAAGTAAAACCAGTTGATGTCGAGCAGTCTATGCTCGTGAATGACTTGAATAAGCAAAATATTGACGTTAATTTGAAAGTTGATGATAAACAAGTGGAACAACCAAATAATCAAAATAACGACCAACAGAAACAACAACAACAGCCGGATTCGGCGTCGTCATCGCACGGAGAAGAATCCGCCAGCAATAGTGACGTGGACTCATCTTTAATTAATATCAAACCAATGGAGCCATTAGTAAGAACGTCGCAGTTTGCTTTTTTAAGGAATAATGCGAACGCAACAAACAATCAAATGTACAATAATGGAAATAATGGTGCGATGTGTTCTCGTTTCGCCAATAATTACTCAACAATAGAGAAGGGATATATGAGCGACTGTACATTAGTGAACAATGGCGCCAGACCTGCAACCATTAGATGTGCGCCCGTTATCAATGGACACAACGCCGGTTATCTCAGTGAATCAGGAGTACTGTGTTCGCCACAAATTAGAAAGAATCAATTACCGGTTTCGAAATATGAATGCGTAAATGCTTCTCATCGTCATTATCACGACGCCGACAGGTAATAGCAATTGTTTTTTTAAATCCGTATTTATAAAGGGATGCAAACGCCTATTTTTTGAATGTAAAATTTTCGTATATAGTTTTTAAATTATCATTTTATTTTGTTTTTAAACATTTTTCACTGCACTTGTTTTTAGATATTTTTTGAAAATGCTTCCGATTTTCGCTAAAAACAATGTTTTTGTTTTATTTTTGGAAAATAATTTTTGTTTTCTTTGATTTTACATTTTAGTGCCGCCAATATAACTGCCATACGAGCGGCCAATTTATTTCATTTAATGCACACGAAGCACAACACTATCATAAATGCCAATTATCCTCAGTTTTGGTAAGCAGTGATACGACGCCTGTTTGCGATTATTCATAATTTACATGTTAGCTTAATGTTTATTTTCAATGCATACAGTATTGCACTGTACCGCACATTGCGTATTGTGTTACATGAATATAGCTTACTGTACTGTACTGCTGCTGAAGCAAACTTACCTCCTTATTGTGGTTTTTGGTTGCTTCCAGTTCATGTGCTTCACAATCCTATTCCCCTTTTTGTATGAATCGATCGATAAAAAAGCTTTTTGCTTATTGTTGATATATCATTGAATTGTTCCCATTTTAATACCAAAATTGACCTTTTTTTGTTTACATTTGAGAAAATCCAGACAACTCTTTGCTTAATACGTAGTATTTTAAGATTTATGTTTAATCTTTTAAATTTACAGTTTAGATGATAGCAGTTCATTGAGTTCTGATCCAGGAATGATTAGCGGTACAGAAGCGAGTGGAACAACCACTACATCATCAATAAGTTCCTCAACGGGTGACCCTATTGTTAATTTTTTGACAAAACCCAATTCGAAATACATTTCTACCAATTCATCGAAACTGAAATCAACAGTCAAGAAAACCGATTCATCGATGCAAACCGAAAGCGTATCAGCTCTAAGTTCCGCTTCAGTTTGGAAAAAATATTTACACGAACATCACCTTATGATGAAGGCTAACAACACAGTGGCTCCAAAAATAGTTGCCAGCAATGATGATTCGAGTAAAAGTTTGGATCGACTCGACTCTCGCATACCAAATGGAAATCAAACCAAAAAACCTCCAAATAACGCCAAAATTGTAGAAAGACACGACAGTTGCGATTCGTTGAAACACGGAACTAATAAGAATGCAAACTTGAAGCACGAATTATTAACAACCAAAAGACCACTAAGCAGTCCCATATCATCACGAGTAGCGTCGGCGACGTTTGCTGCATCGCCGAAACCACATTCTGGTCAAAGGCATAATAATAGATGTAAAACATTGGTTGCGGCGCAAAATGATGGCATACATTCCGATTCGGAATATATGCACCACAAACAGCATCAGCAGCAACAGAGTAATTTACAAAATATAATGAACACCAAATATGCGCTTCACTTATCACCTTTAAGGCAAAGAGACACTAATCTAAGATTGTCGTCGTATTCTACGATGGGTGCCAACGATAGTCAATCGGGTTTAAATAAAAGCACAATTAGTCCGTGGTTACAGCGACACGCATTGACCATTCAACGGGATGCGATAACCGAAGCGGAAAGTATGGAATCATTAGCAGGTCCGTCATTAGATGGCGCCAATTTCTTTTTAAGCCGACATCACAGCATTTCATCGACGCGACCAAACTCGGCAACCATTCGCATGAGAGAGTCTGCATCTGCTTCTCCGGCACCAAATATTTCATCGCATAATCGTTCGAAAGAACATTCATCACAATTAATGAGGAACGGATCTATTCGTGGAAACAAATCTTCGGATGGGACGTCACACCCCAGTTCTCCAACGGTTTTCATGTCACCGATTCGCGATGCGCGCACTCAACAGCAACAATGCTGTATACCAGCTGTTAATAACTCACAATCTAAGGAAGACGACCAAATGCATGCGTCATCGCTTTCATTAGTTTCAAGTTCATCCCTGTTTTCCACGGTAAGTGTTCCAACCAAACGTTTGAAAATACATTTTGTTGTTTTAAATATCTGAAACATAATACTTATGTTATATCTTTCCAACTGATTAATGGCACTGCAATTTATTTAATTTTAGCATTAAAGAACTCTCTGAAAGTCCTTGAATTATTTGATTGTTCAAAAGGAACTTCACTTTTGTTGAGTGGCTATCAATATTCATTTCACTATCAAAACCTTTTAAACATTCGTTTCAATCGCTGATTTTGAGTACTCTTCTTGAATTAATTTAATTTTATATAGAATGTTTATTTTGTTTAAATTTTGTGGGCAAGTAATAGATAATTAGTGTCTGAAATATTAAAAATTCTGGTCAGAGAATTAAATATTCTGTTTCAATTTGGATAAAACTTTTGAGTATATTTTTCTAATAATTTTTAACTACGATAGTCTTTTTCTAAAGACTTTGACAGGAATGTTGTGCTAATTACCATATTAGAATTTTTTAAGAAGTATTGCAAAAAATTTGAATAAACTTAAAG
Source organism: Phthiracarus laevigatus (assembly GCA_034700185.1). Lineage (NCBI taxonomy): Eukaryota > Metazoa > Arthropoda > Arachnida > Sarcoptiformes > Phthiracaridae > Phthiracarus > Phthiracarus laevigatus. Next base: position 32,942 of record JAQIXJ010000374.1, read on the forward strand.
CTAAACAGAATATCGTAATTCAGCAGCTCTTGAGTTTTATTATTAAATAATATTAAATTAGAAAATTATCTAATTTAAAATTTCAAATATAATTTAAATTTAAATTCTATGAAACTTAATTTTTAAGTCGTATTTTAACTAATTTTGTTTTTTAAATAAATTTTTGAAGGGCGTTCTGTACTATAGGATTAAAATTGTTGCAATCTCGTTACCAGTTAACTCGGAAAATTTTTGGAATAAAGATATCTTAAAATATTTGGACAGATTTAAGATCTAGCATTTTTTGCATTTTTAACATATGCTTTGGTTACGTTAAATTTTTAAAGTGTTCAAACTAATGATGTCTTAAATCAATTTTGCTTTTATCTCTGAAAATTTTGAATTTAATTTTACTTTTGCTTCCCATTGATATTTACCTTAAATGATATTATACTTTTGCGTAATCAAGTTTGCTTTTACTTTTTCTTAAATTTTTAGTTTTGCTTTTTGAACGATATAATTCAGGCTTATTATGATATGCTAGTAAATTAGATATTAACCCAAAATGTAAACGGACTTCATTTAAATTTGGTTAATTTGAAAAAGAGCTCTGAATTTGTTTTTCTTCGCATGTTAGCCTGAAAATACTATAAATTGACTTTTTCGAAAAACTAGTGTTTGATTTATATTTATAGATAAATTAAAAGTACTGTGCATTTTGCTTAAGTTTGTTCATATATTAGATTTAATCATTGTTGTAATCATATTTTATATTTACATTTAGGCCGAAGATAAAAATAGTCAAAAAATTAGACGGGAATTGGATCACTCGAACGAAAAAGTGTCCAAAAAGTTATCTCATAATTCTGGTTGGCTTCGAAGGTCTTTCACAAAAGCATTTAAGAAGAATAAATCTGGATCTAAACGCGGATCCGTTTCCGACGCTGAAATAATTGGTAGTAAAGGTTCTGAAACTGAAGCCGACTCTAATTCAGTGCCGAATTCTCCACTGATGTCAAACCGTTTATATCACGAAGAACCCAATAATGTTAATGCTCGCGATTACAACGAAACGGATTCAGTTATGGAATTACGGCGACAATTGCGCGAAAAAGAAATGATATTAATAGACGTAAGATTAGACTATTTGACGTCCGCTTATCAATTGGAAAATTTAAAGGAAACCGTAAATCAAATGCGTGTCGAAATGATGAATCTTAAACAGGATAACGACAGACTGCAAAAATTATTGAGCACCAAATCATTGGAGTCTTCGCAAAGTTCAATGATTTCTGCGCATACTGGACATCACGTTGTTGTTGGTCCCACTTTTGTCAATAATAATGATGGAAATGTTTTGTCCGCTGATGATGGCCACAATATTGAAAATTTATAACATTTTATTACAAATTTTCAATTAAAAACGAATTTTTTATTTACAAATCCTTTAAATATTTATTTATATTTATTAATAAAGTTTGCTAATTAACTATTCCTTCCGTATTCGTAAATAAACGTTTGTACTCATAAAAAATTTAATATATAAAATTTAAATAATTGATTCACTTTATTGAATTTGATTTCAGATCAACATTTAAATATCGTAAAGTTGCTTTCAAATTATGATTGGAAAGTATGCATTCCATTGACAAAGTGATTTAGTTATTCAAACCCATTCCATTCAAATTTAGTTACAATTTTTAGTTCCTTAAACTTCAAATATTAATAGAATGAAAGTTTAAACGATTAGTTAACACAAGTTGGAACAATTAACGTAAATTGTATCACTGTTCATGGAAAATCCACTAATATTTGAGATTTTACTTTAAACCCAAAGTCAGAGATTAAAAAACATTAATAAAAAACAGTAATATTATTTTTATGAACAATAATTAGTCTTTATTATCTAAGAAACATTTTGTTTATGTTTGAGTTATTTATCATTTAGAAGTCGATGTATTCATTTTTAAGTGTTAATTTACATTATATTAATTTAATTAATTTATAAAGCGACCAAAATGTAACTCTAGTTTTAATGTTTCCGTACGCATAAAAAGTTCGTCGTGTATTATTTATTGTATTAAGAATTCATTAGAAATCTTTCTTAAAACTTTTTTTAGTAATTTTACATTAATTAATTGTGTTGAATCATCGGAAACTCTCTGTGAAAATTGTTTTAAAAAATATTTGCGAGAAAATTATTACAGTACTTCGGTTAGGATACTGAGATTTTAGAGAATTTAATGAAATTATATCTCAACATTAATCACATTTCGATCGAGAAACTGGAGAATCAAAAAATCGGAATATTTGGTTGATTTAATTTATAGGCTTTAAGAAACGAAAATTATTCACAATACTCTAAATGTAAGATATATTTATTTTTCCAAATTGTTAGGAATAAACATAGAGCCTCATAAGGAATTTTGGTCAGTCAAACAATTGTTAAATATTGAAAATATAGTTTAAATTTTAGCGCAAACATTCAATTATTAACTTTTTTTTATGAATAAATATAAATTATGCTTTTGACCAAATCAGCCTGTTTTGTCTCTCCTATCTGTATGTTTATGCTTAACCACTGAATGCATCACGTATTTTATATTAGACTATGAAATTGTGAAAATTTTAAGGCCCGAGCCCGATGCAAGCCCGACAGACTTGAGCCCGAGCCCGACAAAAGCCCGATAAATTTATTTACTCAAAGACCGACCCGGCCCGATTTAACAAAAAAATATTTTTCATCACAAAGTCAAATTCTGACTTAGATTTTTATATATCTATTTCGGATATAATTATATTTAATTTATGTTTATTTGTAAAAAATGATTAGTTTTAATGAAATTCAAATATTTTTTTAAATTTTTATATATTTTAATAATATTTACGTTAATATTTTTGCCAAAATTAAAATTTTCGGACTTTTACTTTTTTTCGTACAAAAGCCCGGCCTGATAAATTTTTCTAACTTAAGGCCCAAGCACAACAAAGCACGACAGAAAACGTCGGGGGCCCGTTTCATAGTCTACTTTATATTTTAAAACACATTTAAAACTTTTGATTTAATTTCCCAAACACTTAAGACAATATTGATGCAAAAAAGAATTACTAATGGCTTTATATTAAAATTTGTTTTAGTTGTCCAAAATCATTTAATTAATTTTGTTATTATGCCTGTGAATCTGTGGTTATCAAGTTTTAGGATAAAAAAATTATGTGAATTCTTTATTAAATAAATTTTTGAATCACATCATAATATTCTCGCTATAAATCTTAAGCATTACTTAATTTTTTAATATTTAATCCATTTAAATATTTATCGCAACTATCGTTTACACCAGTCAATCAAAATTAATCTTATTTTAGTTTGACATTAGAGCTCATGCGATTGTTTTAATAATTTAACGATTTTTGCAAACAGTGAAACTTTTTTATTTGCGAATAGTTAGCAGATTCTATGAATCACATTATTCTAATTACCACAGTTAAAGGGCTAAAGGATTTGAATATGTTTGTCCGTATGTCTGTTCGTAACTGTATCCGCAGTAGGGAACACCAATACAAAAGATTTTGCAGCCTTGATAGCGCTAAATGAAAAAAATAATGCAAAGCTTTATGCATTGGCGTAACCAATTCATAGTGATTATTCAATGCAATATTAATTATTAAAGAGTGCGAACTCAGTCGCGTAAAAACATTCATATCGGGTTTCTCTGATACGCAGTCATATAAATTAAGATAATTTTTTACTTGCACAGTTCACAATCACTTACTCGTTATTGAAAATGAGTATATATGTAAAATGATGCACAGATACGTTGGTATGAACGTTTCCACTATAAACTGTGATTTAACTCGTTTAGTGCTATTGCATACTACAATTAAAACAACATAAAACTGTCAAATAACTGTGCACGTATTTAATTACGAATTTAATTGAACCATAATCTTATAAGTAATAACCAATAGTTCATTTCGTACAATATTACATAGAGATCTGCACTATTTTTATAAGGAAAACCAATATTATTGCTATTATCTGCAATTAATAAGAAAATCATAATTATATAACAAATATTTAAGATTAAAAATAGTAATTTATAATTATTAATAAAATCAATATCCATACCTCATAAAATCGAAAATAATTTATTAGAAATAATTTCCAACAATAAAATCCTGTTTTATTTTTCGATGTCTTTTCAATCAATGAAAGTAACTATAATTTTAAAAATATAATTTTTTAATGAAAGCCAAAATTAATTAAAAAACTAAAATACCTTAAATTTTGATTGTAAACCTAAATACTTATTCTTTCTTACAAAATATTTGTTTATTATTTTGTAAGACTGCTTTGCCTCTAAATTGAGAGATGA
>JAQIXJ010000375.1:0-37234 GCA_034700185.1 Phthiracarus laevigatus
GCGTGCGGACGTGGAAATGCTGGACAAAGTAATTATGGATTCGCTAATTCTGTGATGGAAAGAGTATGCGATTCAAGGCGTGATAATGGATATCATGGTTTAGCCATACAGTGGGGAGCTATTGGTGATGTCGGCTATGTTGTGGATAACTTTCAATCAAATGACATTGTAATTGCCGGAACTGTTCCGCAAAGAATGCCATCGTGTTTAGCATCACTCGATTTTTTAATAGAATCTTCATATTCAGTTTGTTCGTGTATCGTATTGGCTGATATCAAAGCAGAATCAAATGGTAATAAAGAAAATTTAGTGAAAACAGTGGCGCATATATTGGGAGTTAAAGATTACGAAAACATAGACCAGAATACAACACTTGTCGAACTGGGAATGGACTCATTAATGGTTGTGGAGTTGAAGCAAACATTGGAAAATGATTATGATTTAGTGATGTCAGTACAAGAAGTACGAAAATTAAATATATCTAAATTGACCGAAATAAGCGATAGCTTTCAGAATATGTCGGATTGTGTGCTGAATGCGAAACAATAGTAAATTAGATAACAATTATGGATTGAGTGATGTATAAATAATTTACTTTTCTTTCTGATTTGCTATGAAATTGATTTTGTAATTTTTTATATGAATTGATATTATTTGTTGCAAATATCACGCGGAAAACTGGATTTGATTACAATAGAAGGCGATCATAAAACTTATCTATCCAATAACTATAAACAAATAATCGGTCATATTAATCGTTTTTTGGCTTAATAATAATATTTGTTTATTATATGTTTTAAATAACAATTTTTAATTTTATCATAAAATACAAATGTATAATGGTTTCGGTGTTTCGAATTTTTGATTAATTATAAATAATTTCTATACTTTATAAAATTGATTGATGTTGGGTTATTAGTTTATAAGTTTTTATACTTTATAAGTTCTGGTTTTAGGACTTTTGTATTATAATACATAAAATTATTTAAAATTAATAAATTTCAAATTATTTTGCGTATGAGTGCAAAAATGCTTTATGTATAGCTAAACTGATCTATTGGTTGGAGCCCAATGTCTTACATTTTCAGTTGATCAATGAACAAAACTAAAGTACGGAAAATTAAGTATAGTAATTTTATCGGTTATTTACATTGCTCTGAGAAATATTTTTTAGTTCACTTTTTAAAAAAGTGTAGCTTATGGATTTGATCATGTCTGTCCAACGCGGTGTCCGCAGTTTTAAATTAACAAGGGATTTCTCCTTTTATATTAAAGAAAGGAAATTGGAATTTTTCTTTCTTAGAAAAGAAACTTATTTATTTGTTACATTTCTATGCCAAATCTTATGGAAAACTGAGCTCTCAATAAATGTGTCGTTCTTGTTTTTTTTTGATATTACTATTAAAAACAAGATTTGAAAACTTTATAAAATCAACAAAAATAAATATTTTAACTATTTTAATGTTTTTAGCTCACCTTTTTTTATAAAAAGGCGAACTTATACTTTTGACAATGTCCGTCAGTATGTTCGCAGTCTGATATTAGTAAAGTGATTTCATCAATTTCTTATATTAATTAATGTGGTAAGCATAATAAAATTTGGCTAAAATTTACTAAAATTGTTACATAAGCTTGAATTAATCATATGAAAATGTTAGCAATATATGAATGTGTTGTTCGCGTTAGAGTTAAAAATAATCAAAATAGCAAACTATAGAAAATTTCGGGTCATTTTATTTGAAATAATTAGTTATTCATTCATATAATCAATTAATATTGTTATAATCGTTAAATCGAATTTTCTGTAATAGGAGTTTGAAACGTATGGTCAATGGTTATAAGTAGTATTTAAATTTATAATGAATGCCGCAAATGGTAGAGGAATTGATATTGTTTTGAATTCTTTATCTGAAGAGAAACTGCAAGCAAGTGTTAGATGTTTGGTAATAAATGGTAGTTTTTAGAGAATCGGAAAATTTGATTTTTCAACAAAATCAAATAACAATAATGAATGTTCCTTAATTGCAATTATAAAAAGAAAAAATGTTCAAAATATTTTAATAAAAACAAAATATGTAATCATGTCATCGATATAATGGCAAATATTTTCTACAAAATGTGATGGCCTATATCTGAGTTTTTTGGAATAATTAATAGTATTTTAAATTTTTATTTTTTATCATTTTTTTATAGTTAATATAATCCAAAATATGATAGTTGTGGCTATAATAAAACTTACTAAAGCTAGGTCAGGGTATAAGATAGTCTGTCGTAACATCGTTTTAAGTTAGAATTATTTTAACGTTTTGTCTATTTAGTGCCAGAAATCTTTTTTTGCCAGTACAGCAAAACGCTGTAAATTCCATTCAAAAGTTAATCTTAATTTAGCTCATTTTTCTCTAATTTTGGATATATATTTATCCTCTTTAGAATGTGTAATTTAAAGTCACATTTATACATGAAATAGCGGAATTGAATTTGTAATTTTATTTTTGACGTAAAATGCTTATATTGACCAAAATATTTGATTATTTTTACCCTAATTATGCCTGATTTTTTCTCCGTACTAGACTGTAAAACAAATTCACCGCCTTAAATACTGAATTTGTAGTTTCGCTTTAATACTTAGTCTATTGACTTTTAAAAAAAATAAAAAATTTTTTATTTTATTTTTTAAATATAAATAATCCTTAAAGTTATTCTTCAATTTTTATGTTTAGATTTTTAAATTACTTTCAGCTTATTCTGTGCTTATTCTGTGTTAAAATAAAAATGCATTAAGTACCAAATCTGGGATTTTGGATCTAAAATAAATGCAAAAATCTAATTTACTTTAATATTAAAATTAATTTTTCATTTAAAACATTTAAATCAACAAGTGACTACATTATCTTCGTTCTGGTTTGATTAAAATATTTTTTGAGTTTTTCACTAAATAACAATATTTTATAAATATATTTTATAGAATACAATAGCTCTAATGCACGTGCTTTAAATCTTTTATACTATCGCCACTGAGTGTTATACTATATATTATGTTAGTAGATTTTGTCGATGTGGTTTCGTGCACTTTAAAGCAAATCCCTATACTTCTGCGACAAAGCGTTTATCTAAGGTATTACAAACATATACTAAAAGCATTGCATGAATCGCGAATGTCAAAAGTCAAATGTGTAGTGGAAAGTGAAAGCTTTACGGAGATCAAATTTGCATTGAACGGGACACACTTTTAATTTTGTTAATGTGTGTGCGAGAGAGAGAGCGAGAGATAGAGAGAGAGTGAGTGTGAGAGAGAGAGAGAGAGAGAGAGAGAGAGAGAATTTTAAAGAGAAAAATACAGTTGGAAAAAAGAAATAGTGACAGAAAAAAGAAAATTAGAGAAAAATAATTGAAATTTGTTTCATTTGGCAATACATAATACGTCACTTAGTTCATTGTTTCATTTGTTTATACAGTAATAAGCAATGACATCTTTTGCCACAATAAAGCCAAATATTTTATTCATTATTGCCTTTAAATAACTGGCAAAAAAATTATACATTTTGATCGGTATATTTACAGCTTATTAAAATAAATATATGTTTACAAAGAGTTCTGTTTTGTTCCAACAAAAGCATTATTAAATTTTAGTTAAATAGAAAAATTATTTGTGTCACTTATACTTATAAATTTTTTCTAAGCTGTAAACGGTTTGCAGTAATAAATGTTAAAAGTGCAGGAGTGCAGGGAGCTTGCAGATGCAAAAAACAAGCAACAACATATATAAACTTTTTAACATAAAAATTTAATCTATTTTTAGGTTTTCATATAAATATTACACTTATAAAAAATATTATGATCAGGAATTTATTAAGAACCATATGCATGTATATAACTATAATTATTAGTTTAGCAGAGCAAACATTAAACATTACGTTAATATTTATATTCTATTATTTCTATTAAATACAAATTTGAAACAAAAGTCAAATTTCAATTAAGTATTTCATCAATTATTTTTCAATGATTGTAATATCTGTTTTAACGATAGCGTTTGTGATTCATAATCATAAGTATCAATGTCTTCTAAATTAATTATCCTTGAAGCTTCGTCCAGTTTTTCTAAATATAAGCGACGAGCATAGGGATCTATATTACGCGACATCAAAACCTTTGTTTTAGTCTCATCATGAAGATCCAATAATTGAGATCTTTTAATCATCTTTGCGTCATCTATTTTCTGTTTATTACGCATATGCCTAAAAATCTTTTCGTATCCTAAAACTTTATGTTGTTCAGTTTTAATAAGCTCGTTTTTTCCATTGAAACTTACAATGAAATCGGACATAGCTTTCTTGATTATTTCGCCAACCGTGTAGTTAATTTCGACTTCATAATTACTTCGTAAAAAAATCTCAAACTTATGCATACAGTATGGATTGTCTTTGTCTTCTGGCACATAGTATTTTTTGATACAATTATCATTTCCATCATTTTCGAATATCCAAATATAAAGTGGTAATTTGCTATTATGTACTTCAAAAAATTTTGGGTGATTAAAAATAACTTGTCCTTTAAAATTCAGTTCAATAATGCTTGCGACTACATCGAAATCGCTCTTGAACTTGATCCAGACTGTTCGCACCGCTTTTTGATATTTTATAATTTGTGTTTGGTTTAAAAGTAAATCTCCATACTTAACGGCACCACTTATAAAATCGAGAGCTGTAAATGTTTCAGTGGTTTGATACGTTTCTTTAAACTCATTCTTCAATTTTAACACAATTTGCTGTTTAAAAACAGAATAACCGGCAATTATTACATCTTGTATAAGTTTTAGAACTTCAATGTTGTTGTCTGGAATAAATGAGCACATAATTGATTGAATGAATGTTTTAACAGCAGTGGATTCATTTATTATTTTCCCATTTATGTTTTGTTTATGTTGTATTGAGTCGCGGCTTACATAACAAAGTGCGGCGTCATAAATATCGCGATTTAATACAACAATAAAAATCAAGAATGAGTCTGAATTATCAATTTTTTTATGTTCATATAAGTAGCTCAAAGCAATAGCGTTTATTTCCGATATAAAGTTTACGGCTTTATATCCAGAAAGACATGCACAGTTCCTAAGAAAACTTGACTCATTTAAACCGAACCAAGATGGAACTGTTAATACTAAATTCGATATTATTTTTCCCAACTCAATTTCTGCGTTAACTTTTGATTTGAGTAGTTGCAACGCAACAATCGATTCAAAACTTAGTTTTTTGTCGTCTTGGTTGTTGATTTGCTTTTGTGTTTTTTGCAAAAATGTTATAGCGTATTGCACGAGTTCGGCAGAAGAAAAAGTATCGTTGTGATTATCTTTTAATTTTTCTGTTAAAACCATTGTGCGCGCATTAGAATTACGAAATGTTTTGTAGGTCTCGTCTTTTAAAAAATTAAAATGTATTTTGCCGTTAATGTAAGCAATCGAATTTTCTTTAATACCACAATCAATTTGTTCTTCAATTATGATTTTGTTTTTATTAAAATATCCAGATGCTAACTTAGTTAGACCATAGTAAATGGCCAGGTATGGAGTGTACAGGTTGTAAGTTTCAATACGACTTTCTATTTCTGTTTTTTTAGCAAATATTTCTTTTGAAATCAAGTCTATTGTGTTCAACACAAGTTTATTTGCAATATTTTCTCTTAATAATGTGCACAAAAACATTCTTGTTTGCGTGTCGAGAGACTTAACTGCACGTTCGCTGCATAGTTTATACTCTTCTTCGAAAGTCATTTTGTCATTAATTATCCCCTTATCCAAAAGGGAATAAGTTTCATCATTTAATTCACTTAAAACTTTAAACCGTGTTGCTTTTATTTCGGTTAAAATCTTATTTGCATTTTCTGAAAACATTGGTAAATATTGTGTATAGAAGTTATTGCGAATAGTGGCTTCAAGTTTTTTGATATGATCATCATTTATTCCATGGTCGTCGTTAGTGTTCAATAGTATAATGAATTTTTGAATCCATTTGTTCAATAGCAGAATAAAAATCGCCTTTATTTCACTTCTTGCAAATAATCCGAATTTTAATATTTCCTTTACTCTTAAAATTATTACGTTTTCCGCTGGTATAACTACATTTTGTATGAAATGAAAATCAAATAACTCATTATTCAACTTCTCGTATTTACTAATTAACGATTTCCAACATAATTCTAAGAATATTTTCATTTCGCGTCTTTGTTTATAATGAGACTGGCTTTTATTTACATTAGTGCATTGGTAAAATACTTGATATATCGGATTTTCTTCTGTAAACTTTTTAATGTCATTGGTAAATCCCGTTTTCAATGATTCGCTGATCTCTTTGAATTTTTTAGGAGTTACGTAGTTAAAGCTTTCGAGTTTTATTACCCACTTTTTATCGTTGTCAAATAGCACTTTATTGATTTTTGTATACGTTTTGTTAATCTGTTTAACTCGTTTGTCAAACTTTCGAAAATCGTTAGTAGTACAATTATTCAAATACTCTTTTGACTCTGCTTCACTTTTCATAAAAATTCCATTGCTAAAACAAATTTTTAACATTTCACTTTTAATTTTGTTTTCGTAGAAATTTACTGCTTCTCTGACAATATATTTTGTGGGTTGCGTTTTTATGTTATATTTTGCACTTTGTTTTTTCGAATTACGACAAGTTGTAGAAGTTTTGAAATTTTCTTGAACAGGAAGTTTGTTAATTTCAGAATCATTAAAAGTGGATTCAGGTTTTAACATGTTAATATTCGGGTTTTTGTTGTCATCTAATGTAATATTTCCAAACTTAGCAGTCATTTTCTCCAAACTTTCTTCAAGATTAATCAAGTCTGTATTTTCGGAGCTCTTTACATTTGTTTCTGTGGCGAAATCCAAACCCTTAGTTTCTTCAATGGGATTGTTGTTGTTAATATTAAACTCAAATTCTGTCAAGCTTGCATTAAAAGCGTTAAAATCTTTTATATTATTAAATTTAATACTTAATTTATTGTTGTTATCTTGAAAATTAATTGTAGAGTCGTTTACTGATGCATAAGTCGAATTATCAATTAGAACTTTCAAGATTAATTGCTTTGTATCATTTTCTATTTCAAATACAGTTATAAAGTTATTATTTTGTTTTTGAATTTTAATATTTTCTGACATTAGATTATTGGTGCATGTAAATGTATCACAATCAACAGCAAAAGTTAAATTATCATAATTTTCTTCAATCATTTTGAAAAGCGTAATGTTAATAATGACTGGTTTTCTGCTATAGATTGTAAAAAAATAGTTAATTTGATGTTAAAAAGTCAAAATAAATTTTAAAATTAAAGAAAGATTCGAATATTAATGCACGTAGTTTATTTTGTTTTCTTGAGAAAAAAATTAAACAGTTTAATAGATAAAATTATGCAGCAATGATTGGACTAACTTCAATAACAAAGAAGTGTAAGCTAAGGATAATTCAAAATTAAAAAAGGGATTATTAACTTATAGAAACTAATTAATATAACAACATAGATGCTGTCATAATATTTTACTTTGTTGTTAAGTAGAGTAAGCATATGGTAGCTAGCTTATAACATCCGCTTGATCCCAGTATTTTAAATTATAAGTTTGTGTAGTAAAAAAATTCTAATTCGTATTCTATAAAACTATTAAGTTCTGACTTTATTATTCGATTTAATCTGATTATTGAGCCTTTTAACCGAAGTATATGACTATTCAGAGGTTCAGTATCTTATATGATCAAAACTCTGTGGAACATGCCACAAAACATACATTAATTTAAGATATTTGGTCATAACTTGAATATTTTGCAAAATTGATTGTCATTTTTGCGCCTGTCAATTTCTTATTTTACAGCAAATAGCGGCAGATGCCACCAAAAGATAAATCTTGAATTTGGTGATTTTTGCTTAAAATTGCCCATTTTGGCCAGTTTTTATCCTTTTTAAATGTATTAGAATTATTGGAAATCATTTTTATAACACTAAATAGCGGCAGATACCACTGCTAATTTTTTTCTTGCCGAATATTGCCTGTTTTGGAATAAAAATGGCCTATTTTAACAATTTAATGCAGATTTTGACCTAATTTTTCATAATTTTTGACACAATTTGCCAAATTTTGATTTTCTAATACATTATTGATCATACTTTTTAATCTGACTTTGCAAATTTGTCAGATATATGGATTTGGGTATGTCTGTCTGTCTGTATGTGCACACTCTTACGTTAATTAAGGTATTTTGATTTTTATTATAATAAAGGGATTTTACTATTTTCTTACTTTAATAAATGGATTTTGACCTATTTCTCATGCTAATTAAGGGATTTTGGCATATTTCTTGTTCTAATAAAGGGATTTTGATCTTAACTCTTATAAAAGTATATTACAATTATCTTATGTTAATAAAGGGATTTCAAGGTCGAAAAGGACAAAAAATATTGTCAAAAATACAAAATATAAGCTCAAAATTTGCTTTTATTGGGTCAAAAATGGCAAAATTCGACAAAATAGGCAAGAAATTAATAAAAGTAGCAAAAATTAAGGTTAAAAATAGTGGCATGTGCCGGTTTTTGTTGAATAAATTACAAAAAAAACACCTAAAATATGCAAAATTAGGCAAAAATGATCAAACATAAGAATAAATTTTGAGTGGAATATGCCGGTTTTGACATAATAATAGTAATTTTCATACGCAAACTTGCAAAATATTACCGAAAAACTTGTTTAACTGTGCAATACTAGGCAGAAATGGCAAAATTTGATTTATAATAAAAGTGGAATATGCAGGATTTTGCTTTAATTATATTCACTTCCAAACTCAAATTGGGAAAAAGTTATCGAAAACAGATTGAAATAGTCTAGGCAAACTAGGCTAAAATGACAAAATTTTAAAAATTAATTTAAGTGGCATTTGCCACTATTTGCTGAAAAAATATTGATTTATAATCTCAAAATCGGTCGCAAAATCTAGTCAAAATAGGTGAAACCTCAACGGTTTTTATTTTAAAACTAGTTTTGAATTTTCTGACAAGAAAACTCATTTTATTAACATAAGAAATCGTGTGAAATCTCTTAATTTAACATAAGAAATTGGTAAACCCCCTTTATTAGAGTAAAGATCAAAATCCAATAATAAACAGTAATAAGAAATTAGTCAATATCCTTTTAATAACATAAAAAAATGTGAATTTAATTAAAAGATTTCTATCTTTACACTAATAAAGATATTTTACCAATTTCTTATGTTAATTAGCGGATTATAATCTATTTTTTATTCTTAAAAGGGATTTTAAAGTTATAAAGGACAAACTATTTGGTCAAATAAATGAAAAAATGTTATCAAACTTGACATCTAAGGTATCAAAAACGATCATTATTGCGTTATAATAGGCAAAATCTGAGCATTATAGGTGAATATACCCAAAAATGGCTAAAATTTATCTTAAAAAAGCTCGATACGGTCATAATATCAGTTTAAATTTTAGATAGTATATGGTCGTTCCCTCTCTTCGTTGGCTCGCTCCCATTATTTTATGTTTTCTGTTATAAGTTAGTTATTATATTAAAAGCAGATGAAATCAAAAAACCGATCACTTTATTATCGCTATTAGCGGCATATGCTACTTTATGTTTTGAAATTTTAGCCGAATTTCCGCTGTTTTGCCTTGATTTTGCGACCTTTTTGAGATTAAAAATCCATATTTTCACAGCAAATAGCGGCATATGCCGCTTTCATTGTAGCCTAGATTTTTCAATTTAGGTAGTTTTTTACCATTTTGACTATGTGTAAAAAAATGTTATTATAGCAAAAACCGGAATATGCCAATTTTATTATTATTAAAACTTTGTCACTTTGGAGTAATTTTGTCAATTTTGGTTACGTTTTTGGTATTTTTTTGCCATTTAGAGTCGTATCACTATTTTTAAGGCAAAAATCGGAATATGTCACTCAAATTATATTCTTTATTTTGGTCATTTTTGCCTAAATTTGGCAAGTATTTTGGTGTTTTTTTGATATTTTTTAACACTCAAATTTTAATCTAAATTTTGGCTATTTTTTCAGATTCTTGATTATTTCAACACAATTTTGTCCATCAATGACCCCTTTAATGCCAATTTTAAGCATACCCTTTTGTATTTTTGACCGTATATTTTGTCCTTTTTAACTAATAAATTCCCTTAATTAGCTTAAGAAATAGTTTAAAATCCCTTTATTAAATTAAGAAATTGGTAAAATTTCTTTATAAGTGTGAAGATCAAAATCCCTTATTTTGCATAAGAAAGAGATGAAAATCCGTTTATTAATGTAAGAAATTGGTAAAATCCCTTTATTAGAGTAAAAATCAAAATCCTTTAATAAGCTTAAGAAATAGGTCAAAATCCCTTTATTAAAGTAAGAAAATGTTAAATTCCCTTATTAGAGTAAAGATCAAAATTTTTAATTCACATAAGAGTTCGAGTTGGTTAGAGTTCGATTTAGGTCCAGTTCGAGTTAGATTGAGTTCGAGATACGTAGGTTTCGAGTTCGGCCAAATAATTCACGAAATAATAATTTCAAGTTTTGTTCGTATTACAGTAAAATTATTAAAATGTTAAGAATCTATGTTTTTGGCGTAAATTAATGCATTTATTTATAATTCAAAAAACTAATGCAAATATCTATTCGTTTAAAAACTGTTTTCATCAAATTCAACACTTTATAATGCTCGTTAATCAAAGCATAAAAAAGTAAGATAATAAAATAGTTATTTTTAGGTCATGTAAATGCTGTTAGTTTCTTCTAGATAATACTAATGCATATATTATTTAGTCAATAAAATCTAAGGACGAAGTTAGCGTATTATGATGTTCATTATTGTTTCTGTCTGTTATAACGTATTTATTTGTTACATTAAATACAATCACAATTATTGATAAAAAAACATGTGATCGGTAATGCATATATATTATATAATTTAGAGCAAAAAAGCTAATTAATTAATGAATTAATGCCCCGACAATAAATACGCACATTTATATGATAATAAAAAATTAATAATTTTTGTTATTTAGTTTGAACTAAATTGAAATTTAAATTAACTTAATACTAACTAGAGCGTAAAAATTTTAATTTATATTTAGCATTAGCAGGTTATAAAGTCACAAAAAGAGAGAAAACGCATAAAGATATCAAGATGCGTCATAACATGATAAAAAGTAGTTTTTAGCTCACTTTTAAAATAAAAAGTGGAGCGTGTGCATTTGACCATGTCCGTCCGTCCGTCTTTACGTCTGTACGTTCGAATCCGTATATTAATAAAGGGATTTCTCATATTTCTTATTTTAAAAAATGGAATTGGCATTTTGCAGTCTAAGCTAAGAAACTTTTAAATTTGTTATATTATTACTCATTAACCTAAGAAAATTGAGCTCTCTATTAATGTGTCTTTCTAGTTTATCGATTGAGTTTGAAATAACTGTTATCAATATATTTTTTATTACTAGTATAGTACTGAACTTACATATTTATTTATAATAAACTCTCATTGATATTACCTGATGCATGAACCTTAACCATTAAGCGTAAAACCATGACCTTTGCCATTTTTTACATCTATATAATTAGTCAACCTTTCAAATCTCTGAACAATTATTTAATGGTTTTAACAAATTTTAAAAATTTATTTTCATGTTTTATTTCTTACCTTAAATTGGGAAGAAACGCTAAAAGAGGGAGCTATATTTTTTTTTATAAAAACTAAAATCTGTATTACTGAACTATCCATTAATAATTCGCCATACAGGATCTATATATAAAAACAATTTTATTTCTTATATTAATTTTGATTTAATTTAACATTTAACTTTAATTAAAACTTTAATTTTTAAACAAATCATTAACAATTTTAAAAAATATTAATTATAACTAAAACTAAACCAAAACTACAGTTCGTGTTGAATGTAAGTTTAGTTCTACTTCATTGATTATTTTAAATTTACTTTTGATAAGTAATATATTTTACATACCTTGAAGAAAATTATTAAATCAGTTGTTAAATTTAAATTTAATAAGACTTAATTAATAAATTGACGTTTTAATAAACTTTTTGGTTTTAACTTAGTTTTTTTCAATATTATATTTATGATAAGTTTTGCAGCAACTTAATTTTAAAAATTTCACAATTAGTTTAACTAGAATTTAATTTTTTTTGTCATTTTATTACTTTTTTTATAAATTTAAATGTAGATTTATTGGTTGCCAAAGTCAAATACACTGTTCAGAACAAAATGAAATAGAATTACTGATTATATTTATCAAATAAGAGGTGTTTTTTAAGATCAGAAGTAAGCGCAATCTGTACTTCAATAATTTAATTTCTTTTGAAATGGATAAAAATTATGTATATATGAATGTGGTCTATTTGCACGTAAATGAAAAATATGTAAAATTTATTATAATAAAACCCCAACTTATTTGTGTCCGAAATAATAATTAAAACTCCCAAAAGTTTGGTGAGTCGTTTTAAGCTTGTAACGATGCAACTATATGAATATATTAAAGTTTACAAATTTTATAATTTTTCATGAAATCTAAATTCTGTAATCGACCTTGTTTAGTATTTCTTTAAATTATTCATAAACTGGTGCATATTACCGCTACTTTGGTTTCACAATATCTTGTTTAGGATACATGATAAATAATATAATGAATCATGCACTTTATTGCAGTGCAGTTGTAGACTTTATTTTAACATATAATAAAAATAATTTCAATATACAACCTTAGTTTTATAGATTTCAAAGGTCTAACAGTGATAGAGCTTAACATGAATAGTTGATAAAATTTTGAAATGTTTGATAATAACATGTTTATCCTAAATTACAACGAAACCAAACTTTACTTTATTTGATACTCGATTAATTATGGAATTGGTTACAAAAAATAATTTGTCTATTGAGTTGATAAAAAGATTTTGTACAATTAATAGTAGTTTATATGGTAATATTTATTAAATCTAACCCAGAAAATATTATTTTAAAGTTAAGTTTACAATTAGGTTAACGTATCTTGCAATACTTAAACCCGACAGTGATATGGTAGTCCTTTGCAAACCACGCATTGGCGACTGTAACCTATATAATACATTGGAAAAAGAGTACGCGACAACCTTATGCGAAAAACTCAAATTTTTTTCGACCAAAGCGTGTAACGCTAATCAACGGCACAAGGTTGGCATCTATAGGGTGATGGCGGCAATTTTTGACTAAATTTGAATGAAAATTTTAAATTTTTAATTATTTTAATTTTTAAAGCAAAAAGTAGGGGTTAATTTTACAATTCATTAAATGAAGGCAAAAAAAGTTAATAAAATTCAACATATATTAAATAACGTAATCTTTATTAAAATAAATATACATCAATTGCAATATATTTAATTCATTTTCATCAAATCATTTACAGTACGTCTTATAGGTTCAATTAGCTCAAAATCTTCGGTTTTGCTGTTTTTCATGAATTCCTTAACTTTATTAAACTGATTCATTCTCTTTTCATCAAAATTACCTGTTATGGCAAGCTGTTGTGCTTTGACGTACCAATAGTTTAAATTACTGTTTGCTGTGTCGTGAATTTTATCAAGCAGCTTATTCAACTTTGAAATTAATTGTTTTCTTCTATCAACCAGATTAAGTTCATTTTCATTTTCATATAGATCAAATTCATCGTTTTCAAATACATCGAAATCATTATTTTCATTAAAATAAAGTTCTTTATTATCATTCATATCGAAATCGTCTAACTCTTCATGTATTTTTAAACCCAAATCATGAAGTTCACTCAGTTCTGTTTCTATAATTTCGTTGCTAACAATTGAAAATAGGCTGTTTTCTAGCTCCACTATGTTATCTTTAATTAATTTAAGGTTAATTAAATTTGTATCAACAATCTGATCAAAAGAAATTAATTTAAATTCACTTAAAACAGCTTTTTTACAAAGATCTATGGAAAAGTCCTTTTCAATTTCTTTTACAAAATTAATTAAAGTAGTTGACGACATTTTTTTAAACTTTTCACTTCTATTGAAGCAAATAAGTTAAAATGTCAATGTAAGTGCTTGATATCTCTTTTTATACTTTGACTTACTTTTAATAATTATTGTAGCGTTGAGCTTATCAACAAAATTATCATTGTTTCATAAGCTTACTTTAAACTAAGTAGAATGAACAATGGTGTTCAGCTTTTCGTTTTTAAATAACTAATTTTTAAAATTTTTTCCACAAAGAAATTATTAAAATAAATAGGACGAGCTTTTCAAAACAAATACCTTTTGTTTTAAAAAACAATAGCACGCTTTAAGTATAACTTAAACACTTATTTGTTTTAAAATACTGAAAATATTTTATTGCCTTATCTTGTTTCTTTAATTATAAGTTGTAAGATTTTTAACTACCTCAACAGATAAGTATTAGAGCTTTTAGTGAGATAAGAGTAGGTTTTGTGTGTCATCTTTTCAATTTTTTGTTATTGAGTAGTAAGTTTATATTTAAAAAATATAAGACACCGAAATAACTGTGGAACGATCGGTTATACAGAAAAAAAGTAAAATCCATAAGCTTTAAAAATGTGAGTTTAATAAAATTTGATATTGTTTTAACAAATTATAGCAACCGTTCGTATTTTTCTTCAATTAAACTCGACTAGAAACGGCATATTTTTTATTTTAAACAAGATTTTAATATGTTGTTATAGTGATAAGATAGTGATATGAGCATATGTAATGAAAATCATAAAAAGTTATATAGGATCATTAAGTAAGCTTAGCATTGGAAAGTTGGCATTTTAGTCTTAATTTTTTCACTTTTAATTAAACTTTAATTTGTCTAATATTTTTAATAAGAATGAACTTTGGCACAAGAATTGTATTTGTTCTAGATGTTTCTGGAAGCATGGATAATAAACTGGAAACATTAAACATCGCTATTAGAACTTGTATTTCCGATATACCTTCTGGCCATTTTGTTGGAATTGTGTTGTTTAGCGGAACTTCTTGGATAGAACATGATGTTAAAGAGATAACAGATAATAACTCAAGAAAAAGCTTGCTGGAAAAGATATCCACAAAAACCTATGGTAGCACCAATATTGGAGCTGGACTTATTAACGGGTTGACAGCTCTAACAAATGCGGGACACCTGACGGCAGGAGCAGATTTATTTTTGGTAACTGATGGTGAACACAATTCTGGACCTCACTATATTGAATTTTCCCTGGCTAAGCTTAAAAGTGCTAAGGTATAATTAAAGGGATGTGAATTAAACTTTGAATAAGTTTAAATTTAGACAAAGGTATTGTATGTTGTAAAGAAAAAATCTGGTGACATACATGATAAAGGTTTATTTTTTGAAAAATTATCATTTCTATGTATAACGTTTTTTGATGATTCATAATAAATTTTCTATTAGATACAGATTTTTAAACTTAGATATTTTCTATAATTTCATGTTTTTTTCTAATACACTCTTTTATTTTACCCAGTTTTAAATTTACAACTTTTTTTGTATCAAGGTTTTCCATTATATTAGCGCAGAAACTAAATAGATTCAGTTTTGATAATCTTTTATTCGGTGAAAAAATACTTTGATAAAAGGCAAATGTATAGGTAGATTTTTAACTCCACTTTAGTGCAGAAAGTTTATAGGTGTGATTTATTATACTTGAAATATCAAATTCTTTAAAAAAGTCTCAATCATCAACATAATATAGATAGTGACACAAAGCCTACCTGATAAAATAAGCTAAGATAAAATACCACTCAGAACTTGCATTAACTATCTGTAAAAACAGAAGAGTCAAACTAAATTTTTATTCATTCTCAAGTGCAGATAGACAAACATCGCTTATCTTGAAAAGTTTAAGAAAAATATTTTTAACAAATAATGTAAAAATGTTAATTATTATTTTTTGTTAAAAAAACATATCTTTTTATTGACAAATCAAACTCACACTTAATAGAAAAATTTAATTTTTCCTTAAAAGTTAAATTAGCTTTGATTTTATGGATATAGATTAATTATTATAAAAACAAAAGCTTTGTTTTAAATTATTTCAAAAAAATTAAAATTTAGAAAAACAGTTTTAAAAAGCTTCCATAGCTGCAAATTGAGTTACTATAGAAATGAGTTTTTTATCTATGAACATATAAGGGTATTGTTTATAGATTTACCATATAATACATTTAAGACTAATATATAGATTTTACAAAGTACTAACTAATATTATGCAAACATACTTATAAAAAGTAGATAAAAAACTAATATATAACTTTAAACAAAGAATTTCAAAAATTTATAAAACTTTTTAGTACGTTTTCATTTAAGCTAAACTTAATAATGGTTTTACCTACTAGTAAGTATAATAATACAATTCTTTAATTGTAAGCGTAAAAAATTACTAATAATATTGTCATTGTCATGAAAAACGTAGATCAAAAAATTTGAAATTATAATCTCAACTGAATATATAGAATAATATGGCATATAAAACAAAACTTATATTTTCTAGGTTAGAGTTAATTGTATCGCTTATGGTACTCATGCTGATAAGGACCTAGAGAAAATAACAAAAGAGACTGAAGGCAAAGTATACTTTGCAGATGACTTTAATAAAGAAATAGCATTGAGAGCTATTGAAACTGGTATTAGAGAAATTATAACAAGTAAAGAAATTAGCGAGTTAAAACTGATAACCGTTTGTGACGATATAATAAAAGTCAATAGCCAATCTACAGAGAATACTGTAATTATAGATTCGAATATAGGACGAAACACCACATTTTCGGTCCTTTCGACAGATTATGAAAAGTTTTCAGTGAGTTTCTTATCACCAAATATGAAAAAGTACGATAGTAGTTCACCTGAACTGAAAAAGATTGATCATTTACAAAAGTATCAACTAGATATAAAACAAGCTATTTGTGGATTGTGGAAAGTTTTTATTACAACTCAGTCTACTAAATCCTTTATTGCTAACATTCGAGTCACAAGTAGAGAAGTTAATGCCAAAGCAATAAAACTCTTGACATATCTCCACAACCATGATATAAAGGAAAATTTGCCACCACTGATTTTTGTAGAACTAGATAATATAAATGACGTAAGTAAACACGCGGAGGTATATGCAAAAATTGAAATACCAAGACAATCAGAGTCTACAATTCAACTTAACCAGTCACGAAACGTTTTTTGGGCGTATTTCACTGATTACACTGATAAAGGGAGATATAACGTAACTGTCAAGGCTAAAAGTTTTGGTACGTGCAATTTTATTGAGGAAAATTAAGATAGTCAGAATAAGTGTTTTGTTATTCTACATTTATTAAAGATAAAAGAATTCTTTTATTCTTATTACATATAATATATTAAATATTGTAAAAGTATACTGACTAATATTTTTACCCGCTCATAAATTTCAGAAATGCCGGGAAATTATCAATTTCAAAGACAAGAAGTTGTTGGTAGCTTCAAAATAGACTCGATTGTATCATGGTCGTCAACAAAATTAACGAAAATAGAAGAAATGATTCGAACTAAACAGTTTAAAA
This sequence comes from Phthiracarus laevigatus, assembly GCA_034700185.1. Classification (NCBI taxonomy): domain Eukaryota; kingdom Metazoa; phylum Arthropoda; class Arachnida; order Sarcoptiformes; family Phthiracaridae; genus Phthiracarus; species Phthiracarus laevigatus. The sequence goes on from JAQIXJ010000375.1 coordinate 17,593, forward strand.
TATTAAAATAAAATAATGAATATCTCATTTTTGTAAAGTTGTTAATAAAAATAAAATTTAAATAATCAGAATAGTGCTAAGTTTAAGTTTTGTTTAAATAAAAATTATAGTTAATAAAACCAATGTGACATTTATTACATATGCAAATTTTTCTAGGCATTGCTAGTTCACTAACCTATTAATATTACTACTAAAATTTAAAATGGAATACAATTATCTCAACTAATATAAGCATTATGTGAACCTTTTGGCAGGAGCACATTTAATAACGGCAGAAGAACGAATGACTTAATCAAAATTAAAATTTACATATTTCTATATATGTCCAGTTTTTATTAACTCATTGCGCAAATTTGTTCAAGCGTTTTTCTATACAGCAATAAAATTCATATATGATAAACATAATTTTTATGCTAGAACAACTACGCCTTATAATAAATAGCTAAAAACTCACAAATTATAAATAGACCTTAACTAATTCTTAAGTTTTTAATGAACGTTGCAAAAAAAATTATATTTAAATTTGTTCAAAGCGTAAGTGTTAAAAATTTTATATATTACTTAAATAAATTAATTATATGTGCTTAAACCTACTGATCTAAAAAAGGATCTGTGAGACATCTATAATGAACTGACGTTATATGATTATGTTTTTGTTTGCTTAGTAAATAGATTTTATTGTTATTAAGCCATAAACATTAATAAAAATTAATAATATAAATGAGAAAGATAAAAAGTTTTACGTGAGTAGCTAACATTCATTAGATAAGTCAATAAAGGATTTAACTAACAATTGAACTTTGGTTTTGCAAGCAATCATTTTTTCTTTGTGAGTTAAATTACCTTTTTTGCTGACATCGTTTATTAAGCAAGAAATCAGCATTTATTTTAAGAACATGAAACACTATTTATTTAATATTATAGGATATTTAACTTTATAAATTAGTATAAAAGTTATAAATAAATAGTTCCCAACAACATTTTATATTCTTAAAAATAGTCTTATTTCTATACATTTTAATTAAGTATGCCAAAAGAAAATAATTTTTTCGAGATTATCTCTAATGAGTCTGGTTATCGTCTTGAAGAAAATAAACTTGAGCAACTTTTTGGCAATACGATAGATCGAGAAGTAACAGTTATAGCCGTTTCCGGACAATCGAAAAGTGGAAATCTTTACGTAGTCAAACTGATCTTGAAAATTCTGTTTGAATTATACAATGGCACATGGTTAACAGATACAGAAAATTCAAAATTAACCTCTGATTCATTTAATTTGGATTCTAAATCAGGTTGTTATTTATAATCTTTCATTTATAAGTTAAAAATTATGTCTAGTAGTTTATCTCAATGTGAAATGATTTTGAAATTTGTATTAACATCGTACTTAGCACAATATCTTTTAAAATTAATATATAAGATGTAAAAACTTGATTATATCCTTAAAATCAAATTTTTCAGCTTACATTGAGTACAAAAATGGAACACAACTGTATGACCATCTCAGTCTTTTTGTCCGTCTCCCCGTCCTTATAATTGTATGTTCGCTTGTCAGTAAGAACAACAGGGAAAAGTTTATAGTGCGCTCACTTTTAATAGTTTTATAATAAGTTATATAAAAAATACATTAATAATTAATATAAAGTTTTTTAGAATATTAATTTTAAAGAGGATAAAATAAGTGCTAAATTTATTGATCGAGCTTGTGCAAACACCGAAAAGGACAGACGGACAGACAGACAGACAGACAGACCATGTCAAATTCATACGCAACCTCCTTGAGCTAAAAAAGTTACTTAATTCTTAAAATATTAAGGATTCTCACCCATTGATTTGAAAAAATTATTTTTGTGTGAAAATTGTGCATCAAAAAGTTTTAAATTCTTTAATGAATTTTAAATAATAATCAAAAGAATGTTTTAGACAAAATTTTATAAGTTAAAATGTAAAATTACATATTCATTTATAATACCTCCTTCATAAACTTCAACATGACTAACCAGAACTAATTTAAAAACATTATCAAGTAAATTGATGTCAAGTGGAATCTAATCTTCAATTCAAGTTATGTTGCATTCAGATGAAATTTTATTTAATTATTTCTGTATTCTGTAAAAATGTTAGAACTTATCTTAAATATTAAACTGGATTATGCCGCTTATTAGCGATAAAATAGTGATATATATTTGATTTTATATCTTTTAATATAAAGTTTAACACTTTACAGAAATAATAAAATAAAATAAAGGGAGTGAGCAAATGAAAAAAGCTATCGACCATAAACTAACCAAAATTTAAATAGCTAAGTCAGAAATTATGACTGAATCGATCTTATTGCATTTTCAGAGGTACCGCCAGTTTAAAATTTTTGCAACACATATTGACATATGCAACATCATTTTTAACATAAATTTTGCCTATTTTTATGTAATTTGGCCAATTTTTTCAGAAGTTTGACGACTTCAAAACCCTTTTTGAGTATACTTTTTTTTTAATTTTTTACCCGTTTTTTTGTCCTTTTTACCTTAAATTCTTTTATTAAAATTCTTTAATTTTTATTAGCATAAAAAGTTGATCATAATCCCTTTATTAACATAAAAACTTTGTGATAAACGTTTAATAAAATAAATAATAAATTTCCTTAATTAACATGAGTGTAGACACACAGGCATAGTAAAATCCATATTTCTGACAATTAAGGTGTAAAATATTCATCTAAATTATAAAAATATTATAGAAAAAAGATGCTAAATATATTGCTTAAAGTAAAATTTTTTATCTGACTTTTTAGACAAATATATGGATTCGGGTAGGTCTATTTTTACAGTAACAATATGGACCAAAATGATAAAAATAGAGTAAAAATAGAATTGATTACTGGTTTATTTTATGTAAAAAACCGAAATTATAAGTAAAAATTTAACTTTAAGAAAAATAATATAAACAAATGGGAGCGAGGGAACGGAGAGTGCGAGCGACCATATACTAACTCATCAGATATTAACTAGTCAGATATTTTACCAGTATCTTCGTTTATGTTTAGCAAGTTTCTTATAAATGAATACAAATTGATATGAGCAATAATTTAAAGTAATTTAAAGTTCAAAAGAATAAGCCAAATTTTGATATTAGTAATGCATAAATTAAAATTTCAATTGTATTATAAAATCTAAGTATCTCATAAAATATTACATGAGTTCAAATTCTTTAAATGTTTTTGAAAATATCTAAACCTTTTAAAAACATGAAAACTTTAAAATGTTGATTTATAATCCAAACTTGATAAGTTAATTTTCTTCAATTATGTGTAAATTTGACATTATTTAAAAAAGTCAACACATTATTTAGTATATTCAGATTAAAGTTTAGTGAAAAGTAGAGACAAAATCTTCTTGAATTAATTACATTCATACTTAAAAATAATATTATATTCATAGTTATATATAATAATAAGTTGTTTTTATGTTCACGCACTTTTCACAAGGTTAATATAAAAAGCAATTGTTATTTACATATAATGAAAATTTTAACAAAAGACTGAAGACTAAATTAACAAGTGTTTCCTAATTTTTATGTTGATATGATTTAGAACAACCTGAATTTGGTTTAATGATTTCACGGCCATTTGTTTTGCGTAACAAGAGCGGAAAAGAATGTGTATTTTTTCTAGTTGACTCACATTACTGTCTACAAAACAGTTTGATTGATAATTTTTGGTTGCTATCTCATTGTTTATGCGTGTCTCTATCCTCTATTCTTATTCAAATTATGCCACACAACATGAACAACGAGTTTTCACAATCAATTCAATTGATATTCCACATTGCAAATGCATTTGATACTTTTCCTAAAGGAGACGGTGCTAAAAGTAAACCATTTAAAAAACTGGTAATAAAACTATTAAAAATGCATATGTTTTATATACTACTAATTTTGGGACATATATAACAGATTTTACTTAATGAAACAACAAATGAAATGGAATGCAGTAACTACGACATTGTGGATGGCCAGAAGTCCATATGCAATATTTTACAAAACAAGGCAACAGTTAATCTAAAGTACAACATATTTGAAAAATTTGTTAGTTTTTTAACACCTGTTACATTGGGCAACAAGCAATCTTGTGTAACTAACAACTTTGATAAAGAACACGGGGAACTATTTAAAGCATTATTTTTGTCATTATTTGAGTCGAACTTTAATTTGTCAGAAAATCAAGAAACGAAAAAAGTGAGGCAATGCTTAGAACATATGAAATCATTTATACCTGTTCTTCAAAAAGTCAAACGTGACTCACAACTACAAGACAATGAAGCATTTTTATTTGATTTTTCTATGGTATGTTTTTGTCTTTTTTAATTATAGAAAAGTTAAAATATTCTATCTTTTAGGAAGATTATGTTAATAAATATAACGAAATTGCATCAAATACGCTATTTTGCGCAAGAAAACAATTGATTTCTTTTCACAATACGTTTACTCTTAATACATTAAATATCGGTTTGTTCAACGAGGAAAACTTAAAAAACGAAGCAGTTATTAAACTTAAGATTTTAGATACAATAGAAGCACTAATAATAGCATATACAAAGGTTTTCGAGTCAAACGAAGTCAAACGTATTAGTATTATGGCATTAAAATTTGAAGAAATATACAATACGTTTTTAGAAAGTTTGAATACGTTTGAGAAAACTCCAATAATTAAAAGTTCAGAAAGTGAAGTTGTTTTAGCCGCGTCTGTTGATAAGGCTTTGTCAGAGTTTAAAAAATATTATGGCATGGAAGAGGAAGATATTTTTGAAAACGATTACAAAAAGGTAAGTATCGAAATTATGGTAAACTTAGTTATGCTTAGAGTATAAGCTTATAACATAGTAATAAATCATTAAACTATAATGGACAGCGCATACATTAAATTATTGCTGAATAACAACCAATCATTTACATCCTATTTAAAAACTTTTAAAAAATTCTTACATAATTTTTTTAATATACAGAGTAATTAACTCGTAAGTTATATTTGTTACTGTCGTTCGATCAAACAAAATAAATGGAGAATAGTCAAAATTATGGTAACTTATAGCTTGAATTTATCCTAAACCAAACTTCAAAATATCAAAGCTCAAAAAATTTTTTATATTATGAGTCCTATGGAGTTGCAACTTTAAATAAATAAGGCATATGACAAATGTTCCTGTGTACTTATAATCTTCTGTACGTCGGTTATTGCAAACGATTGCACTATATTTGCAATTAAAGAATCAATCTCTATGAATTATACATTTAAGATGTTTAGATAAAAATATATACATTTTTTAGGTACTCAATTTGGGGTTACTATACTTTGTACTGGCGTTGTTAAAAGACACATGAAAGTAAAATATACTTATAATAACAGTAACAATGAAAATTAAACTTGCATACATTAAAAACATATACAAAAAAAAATTAAACGCCAAGATTTTGAATATCAGGAACATAAAAAATCTAGTTTAACCTAATATAACCTAACCTGACCTGATCTGATCTGATCTGATCTGATCTGACCAGATCTGATCTGACCTACCCAACCCAACCCAACCCAACCCAACCCAACCAAACCCAACCCACCCCACCCAAACCTAACCTAATCTAACCTAAACGATAAAAAGTATTGTTAATATCGCTTATCGCGTGCTTTTAGTTTAACTGAACTTTTTAAACTTAATAAACTAAAGAATTTTTGCGTGAATTTTACAACAATCCGAGAACAAAGTATATATCCCTCAATTTATTTGCCTTAAAGTTAATAGTATAATTAAAAGTGAACAAAATTTATAAGTAAAAAACTTATCTAAATTTTTTGAAAACAGCTAATCAAGTTTATTGAAGGAGAAAAAGGTTTATTTAAAAAACGAATTGAAAGAAAGCTAATGGATCAAGATTTAAACCAGACCGCTGTTAATTTAGCTATAAGCCACTATGAAGCAAATGTTCAATCTTTGTTCCGAACATATCCATATTTAACGAAAAGAAAATTTGACGAAGAAAAGCTCACATTCGAAAAAGAGGCTAAAGAAATTTTTCTTGATAACTGTGTTCACGGAAGCAAAGAAACCCAGCAAGTATTCTTGGAAAAATATGTGCAAAAACAGCACGATAAGGACACAAATGTCAAACTGAAAATCGAAGAAAATAAAAAAATTACAACTGATCAAACAAATTGTGAATTTGGAAAAGCAATAGAATCGTATAATAAGACTATGGAAACTAACTTGTTGTCATTTCCAGACGATGAAAAACTTTCGTTATTTCACAATGTGGCATGCAATGTAGCAAAAGACAGTTTTATTTCAAACTGCACAAATAAAAACAGTGATTTTCTATCAAAGTATATAGAAGATCTCAAAATTAAACTTGAAGTTCATTTTATTAATCATAAGCAGACTTTGCAAAACAAAATACAAAAAATTAAGAACGATTATTCAAATGAAGTTTTGAAGTCAAAAAACAGTTATATTCAGGTACTTAATAATATTTTAGTTATTATACTTATTTAAATTTACGATAAAAGCGTCAACAGATAACCTATTTTACATACATGATTTAAAAAACGTTAATCTATTTTTTATAGATTTTTTATATTTTATTCGATTTTGCTTTTTATTGTCTATTTTGTCTTTTTCATTTTTGTGAAAAACCATATTTGTTAATGTTTTATTGACTATTTCTTGATTCAAATTAGCTTGAAATATAGAAATATTTGATTTCAGATGTGACGATGTACATCTGCACTCTTTTAAAATTATGACAAGCTTTTAAAGTTTCCAATATTTGAATATTGTTAGTTAGTTCATTAGCATACTTCGTGAAATTATTTATGAAAAAATTTTTTGAGCATGAATATCCTGTGAATACTTGATTTTTATATATGTTGAAATAAGATTATATGTGTACTTATATTGAAATGTTTAGGAAGTTCAAAAATGTGTGTTTCTTTTGTACTCGATTTCAAATTCTCACGGTTTTTATTTAAAATTTTGTGTTTAATATATGTTCTATAGCGGAAAAGAGTGTTGAAAATTTTACGATTTACGGTATGATAGATTTATTACAGAATTAGAGAAAAGTTTAGTACTATAATTCAGTCAACTATTAACCAGACTGATAGATTTTTATAAAGAAATAGAATTAAAGTAGCACAGTACTAATTTACAATCTAGTTTTAGTTTTAAATGACAATCGCTACATAGCCATATATAAGTCTATATGTTGTAAAGCTTTTCTTCATTCGAAATGTATACTGTTTTATATTATCAAAGTAATTTGTACATTAATATATACATGTTGACATTAATGATCAGTATTAAATAAATGACACAAATATAAATAAAGATGTAATTAAATTTATTAACAGTAATTACATATATATTAATAGGAAATAAAGTCTCAAATGACACAGAAAATATTTATTGATTATAAAGAGTTTATGGCTCTCCACAATATTGTCCATGAAAAAATAATAATGGATTTTAATGAAAAAGCTTCTGAGAAAATAATTTTCCCAAATTATCAAAGCGAGTTATCTAGTATGCTTACTGAAGAGTACTCGCGGTTATTTAATGAGAACATGGAGAATATCAAGATAAAGTTGAAGAATGAATGTTCAAGATTAATTAAAGCATACGAAGACCATATGTATAACGCTGTTAAAATTGTTGAAACAGAACAAGAGTTCTATGTGGAACATAAAAAAATTAAATCAGAACTAATCAAAGAGTTGAAAATACTTAACTTGTTTCAAAACGAAGCATTATTACAGCCATATATTGATCGATTAAAAGAAAAAATAAAACCAATAACATTAAGTCTAAGTAAACTATTAAATGAACAACTATTAAATCGTCAAACTGAAAAGAAACACATGTTGACCGAATCAAGGAATATATACAACAATGAAATGAATGAACTTTTGTCATCTTCTAGTTTTATATCGAAAGAAAACTTAGAAGAGCATCATCATAAAATAGTCGAAACAGTTGTATCCTTTTTTGCATCTCGAAAACCGAACTATACAAAAGATCAATTACATAGAGTAATCACACCTATTCTTGAAACATCGTTCGCACGAATAACTGAAGAAAACAATAAAAACACGCCAACAATACCAGCAATTGGTATCGATTTAGGTACAACTAACACAGTAGTTGCTTACTACAGGCCAGGCACTCAGATTGTAAATGAAATTATTATTGAAAATGAAGGCAAAAAATTGACGCCAAGCGTTGTGGCGTTTACCGACAATGGAGAATTGATTGGTGCTCCAGCTAAAAAAAATGTAGATAGTCGTTACAAAATTACTTCTATTAAAAGAATAATTGGTCTTAGATTTAATGATCCGTTGGTTCAAAAAGATATCCAGCGATTCGATTATGAAGTTATAAATGATGGCAACAATAAACCAATAGTTGTAGCAGTTTCAAAAAAAGAAGAAAAACACATATATCCAGAGGAAGTTTCTGCATTGATTTTAGCCGAAATGAAAAAAGTAGCAGACCAATATTTTAATGTTGAGATAAAAAACGTTGTGATCACTGTTCCCGCTTATTTCAATGATTCGCAAAAACGGGCTACAAAAGTGGCGGGAGAACATGCTGGGTTTAATGTTTTGGGAATTATAACCGAACCAGAAGCAGCTGCATTAGCATTTAAACTGAAGAACTCAGATAAAGATAAGAGGTAATAGTTTGTTTCAAACTTGTATAAATTCTTTGAAAATTTTCGATTATCATAACTTCTTCAAATAAGTTCAATCTAACAATTTCCAATAGGAACGTTGTTGTTTATGATTTTGGTGGAGGAACATTCGATGTTGCAGTTCTAGTCATTAATGGAAACAGTATAGAGTTTAAAGCAATTGACGGAGATACACATTTAGGAGGGGATGATATAGATAATAACTTATTGAATCACTGCCTGAAACAGTATAGTGGCGATGAAAAAGAGACAAAAAAAGGAGGAGCGCGACACAGATTAAAAAATGAATGCGAAAAGAGAAAAAAGCAGTTATCAAATGTTAATGTGCCTTCGGTTACAATAAAAATTGACAACTTTGGCTCAAAAAGTTTGCGAGTGGAGTTAACAAAAAATGATTTTGATAAAATAAACTCAACAATATTTTTGAGAACCATTGACTTGGTTAAAGAAGCATTAGTCAAAGCTAATATGAATACCAACTCAGTTGATGACGTTATTCTTGTTGGTGGTTCAACAAGAATTCTTAAAGTTAGAGAACTGTTGCGACAACTTTTCCCAAAATCAAAAATTAATCATGATGTCAATGCTGATGAGGCAGTTGCTTTGGGCGCTTCAATTCAAGCAGCCATACTAAACGGAGTTAAAGCTCAACAATTAGGATTACTGAAAGTTTTAAACATAGCTCCAATGTCACTGGGAGTAAAGGTCGAAGGGGGTTACTTGAGTAAAATTATTGAACAAAATTCACGTATTCCTGTTAAGAAAACAAAAGAATTTGTAACTGTAAGAGATAATCAAAAAGAAGTAGAAATAATTGTTTACGAAGGGGAAGAAGAAATTGCAATTGATAACCATGAGTTGGGTAAATTCACCTTATGTGATCTGCCTATTGGTAAAGCTGGAGAAATAATAATTGATGTCGTTTTTGATATAAAAGATGATGGGATACTTTTTGTGAATGCAAGGTTACAAAACTCCGATAATTCTAAAGAGATACAGATAAAAGATCATAGAGGACTGCTTACTAATGAAAGTCTTCAAAAGATAATCGCGAATAGGGTTTAAGTTTATTATATGTTATATACATTATCATAAATACAATTAGTAAATAATTCTAGTAATGCAACTAAAAAATTCCCAAATCACATGCAAAAAGATCATTATGTACAAAAAATTTAAAATTAAATTAACCAATTCAATCAAACAATTCACATTCTTGTTGTAATCAATATCTTTTTTATTAAGTGACGCGATAGCTAGAGAGAACGAAAGTTACTTTTTAATTCAAAATAAATGGAATAAATAAAATACACTTTGCTGCAATGTTACAAAAAGAAATGAGTTTATGGCATTTACATTTAGTTCTGACTTTATCCATTATATATAAATTATATTTCAATTTAAATTTTAGTTGTTAAGTAAATAAAATTGATTTCGATTTTAATTCCTTACTTTATATTGTAGTAAAATATTTTTTTTATCAAAAATTTAAAATATAAATACAATTATCATTGTTCTACTTACGCTGTTTCTTCTATAAAAATGTCAATTAAATGTTAATTCATTTGTAAAAAGTTTATAAAGGAATGATTTATCATTTTTCCAGGTTTTAATAACTAAATTTTTATAGAATAAATAGTTTAGACAAAACTAAATCATTTTTGCATTATAATGAAGCAATTTTTCAAAAACAATCTAGTGGTTCTTAACTAACTTTTTAATTTCATATCAAATACTCAGTATACTAATTTTTGATTTTCTTTAATTGTTTCATACGTATAAAAATAGATATTTCATTTAAGTATAGCGTTTTCAACATATATTGAGTTATAGTAAATATTAAACTTGAGTTTTAATGGATAGTATCCGTTCAAAATCGTTTTATTGATGTTTTAAACTTTATTTATTTTTTACTTTAATTAAAATTTTTGTCAAAAATATATTTTAAAAATATTTTTATGAAAAAATTTAAATCTTAAATACAGCAAATAACTGTCGTGTTTCTGAAGTTAGCGCATGAGTTTTCTTGAACCTGCATTGCGCGCAAAAGTAAACGAATCTTTTTTTTGTTTTTAACGTTCTTTTTTTATATTTTTACCCTATCAAGTTTCACTTGCAGACATTCTGAATGTTTGTTTCACTGGAATACTCATAAACGTACCGTTTAGCAGTCTAATACATAAAGTGCAATGCTATTTTATTTGCGAAAAGCATATGAGTAATAAAGTGAAACAATTATTTTGAATTTCAGTCGCATGAAACTTGTTGCGGTAATAAGAAAAGTTAAGAACAGAAAAAAATTCTTTAACTTTTACACGCAAGGTAGAGCTGGGCGCGGATGAGAATAATTGCTATCCGCACTCAAACGTAAAAATCTAAACTTAGTGTTATCCGCACCGCACTAATCCACCAAATTTTTAAGGCCATCCGACCCGATCCGCATCTGCACTTAAATCTGCATCTGATATTTCTGTATCGGCAAAAAATAAATTGAATTGTTAATTTCATTTGTAGGTAGGGGTCAACATTTCGAAAATCTTGGGGGATTACCCGGGGTCAACCCACTCTGAAACACCCTGTTATAAACTATGTTTTATACTGTAAGTTAAAGATGCTAATGGTTTGGTTTTTAATGGATGTTTAATGGATTTAACCATATTTTTGCGGTTTCGATTGGTTTGGTTTAAGTTTTTAAGTTTTTGTTTGGATTTGTTTGAAAATACCAAAAAAAAGAAACCAATTTTCAAACCATTAAACCATTTACCCAAAAATAGTATAAATAATTTTAGAGTATAGTGGCTGAATCTTCTAAAATAACATAATTTATTGATTATAAAATGATCAGTAAATAATTAAATGGTTTCTAATGTCGAAATTCCTGTTGATTGCTTTAAATCTTCAATAAAATATTAAGCTAATAATTAAGTAGTTATAGAAAAATTATTTTAAATCCATGTTAACGGAATAAAATTTTTATTAATGGTTTATGGGTTGGTTTGGTGTTGGTTAACATAATTATTTTTTGCAATGGTATGGATTGGTCTGGTTTGAGAAAATAAACTTAAAGTTGGGATTAATTTGGGAAAAATCAAACCATTAACACCTTTACTTAAAGATACTATAACATATGCTGTTAGTTACTATATCTCTATATCGTATATTGCATATGCTATAAAGGATGCCATAAAAGGGTTAAACACTATTTTGGGTTGGATTGGGCTCTAAAAGCTAAGTCGAGAACGATGCTAATGAAAAACAGTATATTGAAATGCTTACACTCTCCACCTAATGTGCTCGAACTACTCATTTCAGGCGTCATCCAAAATTTCACTAAAGTAATCTATATATGATAGTTTTTATGTTACCTCGTCGACAGATAAACTAAAATGAATAAAAATTAAATCCTTAACACTCACTGAAGTACAATTTATAACTGTTTTAAATTTTTAGCGATACAATAATTATTAAAAGTTATGTTTGTTTAATAACAAAATTACAAAAATGTTAAGCAATATTATAAATATTTTTTTTGGCCTAAATTAAAAGCACTTATTTATAAATCTCTATACTAATGCTCATATCTATCCACTTAAAAAATATTTTAATCGAAGTGAGCGCATTACTAATGTTCATTCTTTTCTTTTATCAGATGATCGGGGGATTAGCATATTAAATATTATTAAACAAAACCATTTAATAAAAAGTGGTTTCATTTTACCTGAGGTATACAGGTTTGCTGGTTTTGGAAAATATACCAAATTTGTTCATTACTTCAGAAAAGTACCCGATTTGCTATATTTAACGAGAAACTTCTAATATATATCAAAAACAATTATGAACATTAGTAATGCGCTAACTTTTGTTCTTATATTTTATTAACTAAACCTTTGTGTGCATTAATTTTTGGAATATTAAACGAATAGTATTTGACTTTACATTATCATTTGCATCAAAATAATAATTCTATTGTTGCTAAAATTTTTGTGATTTTGTTTATAAACAAACAAAACTTTTATCAATATTATTGCGCAAATATTTTTATGTGTTTTTCACTTTGTTATGAATAGTACTTCAGTGAGTGTTTAGGATATATTTATTCATTTATAGCTTAGATTTTGACGAAGTTATCATCAAAAATGTTTTTATTGACACAATTAGGCGCGTGTAATAATGTGTTTTAATTTAATTAAAAAGACACGCGTCACCTTAATTTACTCAAATTTTACCAAATATTAACAATTCGTAACACGATTTTGTTTCATTTTGACCAATTTTTCTCCATATTTTGTCATTTTTGCCCCTAATTTAGCGCTGGTTTACCACTATAAAAGCCAATTTTGACCCAATTAAAGTAATTTTTTGTCACTAGTAAAGCCCATTATGACCCATTTTTGTGAGCAAACATTGCAAATCTAATAGGTAATAGGTAACTTTTTCAAAGTGAGTGAAAAATGTTTTTAAGTATTATTATAAGGATCTACAGAACGATCTACGATCTCATTAATCTATTACTGTAAAGTAAAAAATTTTAGAGCGTTATTTGTCCAATTACTTGAGAAATAGTTTCAATAGTATCATGATAAATAGTAAACTCTAACTTCCAAAACAAAATTGAACATAGGCTGCACTTTAAAACGATCATTTAAAAATATTCATTCATTATATAATTATTCAGCCTAATATTTTTGTTTGTTATTGATTTATAATCGCAATAAAAATAAATTTTAGTTCCCGCTTTAAATTCTCTCTTTTTTTACACTTTTTCCCGAGTCTGGGCCGTTTTAATCCGTTTTTAGTCCCGTAAATTCTGTCCCAAATACAAACAATAATAATTTGTGAATAATTTAAAATTACATAAACAAAAAAGATCTATTAAAAGTTAACTGTTATATTTTATCTAATAAAAGTCAGAAAGTGTAAGTTTATTTTAATGAAAAATTATGAATTTTTGTATAAAAACTACTTGGTTTTAACTGGAAAAGACAACAACCACGTTAATGTTAATTTTGCTATAATTCACATCTGTTTAGTGTAAATACGTAATTTAAATTAGAGTTGTATTTTACAAAATTTATAATAATTTTTTCTTAAAGATGCATAAAATTTTTATTTAATAAAGAATAAAAATTAGATTTAGTATATTTGTAAAAAAAATTTATAATTAGTTTGAACTTTATGATTTTAGCAATGGCTGTACTCATAACTACCTTAAAGAATAACAAAGTATTAATTTATGAGTAGTTTAAATAATTATTTAAACTACTTCAAAACAGACAATATATCTTACTGGAAATTTTGAAAATTTATTAATCGCTATCTATTTTGTTATTTTCCTACCATAAGTTTATATAAATTTTAACAATGAAAAAGAACTGGGACGACACAAATGAGGCGCCGAGTGAACCAGCAGTTAACGCTGAGATCGCACAAGTAGTGGATTATATTTATAGCTATACAAATCAATCTGAACCCATATTTCAGCCTTATCACTTAATTTTTGATTTTTTTGCTTTTATTTTGTTTTAAAACATACCTTCTTTTGCTTTGTTATTTAAATTTATGTTATAATTTGTTTGTATTTGAATCGCTTTGTTTGTATTTTATTTCTTTAGTTTGTTAAGAAGAATTCTTAAAAATTGGCTTTAATTTCAGAAAAATGAGTTTAGAATAAATTATCTACCAAATCTTATTTAATTAAAAACATTCGATCGCATAAATCTGTAACTAAAATGAGAATACTATCGAAAAAAAATAGTATAGAGAGGCTAATCTACATTATATGTGGTAAGATATATTTGTTTTTACTTTCATCAAAGTCACTAAAAGTTTTTAATTGACTAATAATCTTTACAAGATAACCCCTGAAAAAAGAACAGAGAACATACCGCACTGTAATAACAACCGTGATTATCTTCCTCCACCAACGTTATTATCTAATAACCATAACAATATAGGATTAAATGTGAATAACAATGTAGTTAACTATAATAACCTAAATTTACCAACAGTATAGCAGCTATTATAGTGTCATAAATGCTACCCGCGGATAAAGGTTTGTAAGGATCGTATCCCACTCATGGCTAAAATCAAAAAATTCAGGACTAAAAACGGAGTAAACTCTGGAAGGAAAAAGTTAAAAAGTTTAAAAATCAGGGTTATTCAGGAAAATAAAGTAAAAGTTGTTTTAGATCGAAAAACTAATGTTTTTTCCTTTAAAATAAATTTAGGATTATTATAGATTTTCAGGAGTTATCAGGATTTTCATATAAAAATTCATGATTTTCAGGAACATTAAATAGGTCTTAAAATGCTTATTTTTATATGATTCGTCCACATCTTTATTGTATTAGTTGTAACTATGTCCTATAAATATAAGGATTATTCTGAATTTTTCGTCTCTAGTAATGAGAGCTATCAATCAGGCTTTATGCTAAATATTGGGCGCAATCCATAGTACTATGGATTAAATTATTTTCCAATCGTTTTGCCCATTTAATAAGCTCGTAAAAGTTTTTCATTAGAGTTTGCTTATAATTCTGCTTCAAAAAACTGTTAATTTGTAAAAATAAAACTATTTGAAAGTTTTAATTTTATTGAAATGAAACTTAAGTTGAATATAACTGTGGTGTGATTATTATTTTATGTTACAATAGGAAAATTTAAGATCATAAAAGTATTTAGTAAAACATTAATTCGAAATCAAGAGTTTTATTGTTGTTTTTCTTGCATTTTATTGTTATGATTATTTCTTTAATTTGTCGGCAAAATCGGTTCATTAATCATTAAATCAGATTTAAAACAATAAAAGCATGATTTATTTTATTGCTTAAAATTCTATAATGAATCATTTTCCATTTTCTAATTACTTTCATTCGTATTGTATTTATGACTAAACATATCGCGGATAACTCATAAAACCACTATAAATCATGAAATCTAAGCTTTACTCCAACACAGTTAGAAGATGGGTCTAAAGAGTTTATAAGCGCAATAAAAGATTGGACAACGAATGGAACGAGGTGCATTAGCCAGTAAACATCACATCAAACGATACACTCTGGCAAGATAACAACGCGATTGCTTTCGCACCAGGAAAGGGAAAAAATCTATTGTCCATCTTACGAAATAAAAACTCTGAAGAATTATCATTTCCCACCATATACTGTGGTCAAACACGTAAACAATCTATTGAAATATCATATACAAAGATACGTAAATGGGAATTGCGACATAAAGATCGACGATGCTGTCTAATTCCGAAAATATTTTTTATGTTTAAGAAGCTACAATACCAGTTGATCACTAAGCAAATATCATTACACCTTAGAAAAACAAGATCATCGGGTAAAGTAACAGCCGGACAACTCTCAAACAAATTATTTGTAGACAATTTTTGTAAAATCGACGACGGATATAAGTTTTAACGTGTAGACAGGTCGTCACCGGTTTATTGTGAAGCGCGTAAAAAAGAAGTTCTAGCAATGATACGACAATTAGGAAAACCAACACTTTTTGTCATATTTTCTGCAGCTGAGACTCGCTGGAAAGAGCTTTTAGTAATACTTTAGAAAACAGTTAATAATAAAGAGATTGCGGAAACCGAAGCAGAAATTATGAGCTACATTGATCGTTGTGAATTAATTAGAACCGATCCGGTTACCTGTTATTTGGCTGCAGATAATTTGCTTTTCGTCGAAACTTGGACAAATAATAAATTAAACTTTCCCGGATTCAATTAATTTAAAAACACAAGCTCAACTTCATTAAAACATTCAAACGGTTGCCCGATATACTCTAATACCAAAATAGACAGTTTTTATAACTATGAAAGAAACAAAACCAAAAGATACTTTCAATATTTATCCATTATGATAAAAGATGTCACAATACAACTGGTTTATAACTCGGCAAAAAATTCCTTTGAGACATTAATTAAAGACATCAATGCGTGTTTGGAAAAAATTAAAAGTGAAAAAGTATTATTCATTGGAGACGTTAATATCGATATACAAACACCAAACGGAAAGTCCTTGCTTCAACATATGATTAAACTTAAATTTAGTTTAATAAATACTGGTAAAACGACAACTGGAATTACAACTATCGGTTTAGTCTTTTCGTGAAAATTTATTATCAGATGTTTATATATATATATGAATCATATTTTTCAAATTACAAGCCGATTTGTTTCGAAATATAAAGCGTTTTGTTATATTGAGTTATTATTTATTAAAAAATTTAATATATATTAACAATGTTGAGTTTATTTAATAAATAAATATTTATGTATTTAGATTTGAATAATACACTGCTATGTCCAGTTGTCTGTCATTATCATTAGGTATCTATCGTTATCTGTCGATATCTGTTGCTATCAGTCGTTATCTGTCTTTATCTGTCTGTATCTGTCGTTATCTGTCGTTATCTATCGTTATCTGTTACTACCTAGCACTATCAAGATTCATTTCTTCTTATTATGATTAATATTGGTTCAATTAATAAAATATAATAACCAAAGTGAGCGCATTACAAATGTTCATTCTTGTGTTGTGTTAACATGTTTTCCAATTTTAAGCCATTATTTCAGTGAAATGAATTTTTTGTATCTTATCTAGAAGTATCGAGTTTTTATTAACGAAAATTGAATAAAACTTTTTTTTCGATTAAATAACATATTTATATTAATAAAAATAAATTAGCATCGGGAAAGACCGGGACAAGACTAAATTAGAGTAATCAAAAATTTATAATCAGTAAAGGGTCAAAATTGTAGCATTTATAGCATATAAAAATAGCGC
Organism: Phthiracarus laevigatus; assembly: GCA_034700185.1. NCBI lineage: Eukaryota > Metazoa > Arthropoda > Arachnida > Sarcoptiformes > Phthiracaridae > Phthiracarus > Phthiracarus laevigatus. Next base: position 35,130 of record JAQIXJ010000375.1, read on the forward strand.
TATAAATACCATTAATACCGAAATAGCACTTAAAAATACCATTTATATTTTTTTAAAAATTACTTAGTTTAAAGTATAATGTTTTTTTCTTAATATTAACATTTTCTACGATTTTCTTACTTTAAATTGTTAAGAAATCTTGAAATTTTTTGAAAAATAACATATTCCTCCTTACGTGTAGAGTTCCAACATCGCGGTAGCCCTCAACGGCACTGTTCTTCATAGTTGAGTATTTCTTCTTTAATTCGAAAATAAATAATTTGTTAGATATTTGTATTGATATGATAGATATGTATTATACAATTGACAGCAAAGCAATTGAAGAACATCTCATTATCTTACAAACACACCACTACTCATGCAAAAAGTTTATTCTTGACCATTTAAGCTTTGCCAATATATCTTAAGTTATCTTAATAATCCCGATAGTATTGTTCAAAATCACGAAAGAATCATTGGAAGAGGTGAAAACTGGTCATTATAGCATTCGAGGATTAGATGTATTGATTATAGATATTTCATCTATTCATAAATATAGGCAAAGCATACGGTCTATCACGTATAATAGATCGATTCGTCATAATCATGTCGAGGACACGTTTTCATCAATAAATGTGAAGTCTATATGGGAAATAGTTCAGCGATGGAATTCTTGCCGTTCAATAACAAATAGAATTGCATATAACAATCAGATTCTTTAGATTATTATTAATTAAAAATTCTTGTTTAAATAATTATACCGCTATGATTCAAAGGAGCAAACTAAAAACCTATCAAAACGAAAACTATTATAAATGATGACGTGAATGAAGACGACAATAATGAAGAACAACATATTGGCGATGTTTTTGCTATGAAAATTAATGCAGAATGTTTTGGAGAAATGAAGTAATATTAAAGTGCTATGATAATGTCGATTTAAATGTAGACAGACGTTATGGAATATTCTAACGAAAACAATGTCAGTATTCTCTGCTATACGATGACGAACAGTGCCAATGTTGTGATGTTGACATAAAAAATATGATTGAAGAATAGAAAACGTGACCCGCAAAATTTTATGCCACAATGCCAACAGCATTTTTAGTCCATATATCTAAAAAATAATGATTATTGCGTAAGCTATAATGTCACGTCATAATGACCAAGTATTATATACACCAATAGTAAAACAAGAGTTGCGATTTGTCAATAAACATTAGCTTGCTTTACGAAGCCAAAAAGCAAACTCATTTTTGCCTTGAGATTATATGCCTTATTGAAACTAAAAAATTGAATATATGAAATGTTAGAAAAGCCAAACTAAAAAATCAATTCTGCCTTTGGTATATCACTATGAAATCTGATGTTTTGATTGACATTCTGGATTGAATCTAAAAATGTGGACAAAACGACAAACTTAATAACGTAACTGTGAACAGAACATTTTTCTTCCAGTCAACGATACAAAAAGAACATCAAACCCTCAAAGGGAAGCAACGATAAAAATAAAGATTTATAAAAATTGCTTTTGGTTCATTGCAATCGCTTCTTTTTCACATATCTTTTTAAGTGGAAATAATTTTGTATTTGTTTTATAACGTTTTTTATTTGTGATTCTAAAAGCATTACCTTATTATTAGGCACTGGAAACTTCTCACATCAATAAATTCTATGAGCATGTGAATAGATATTCGTTCATTTATCCGCTCCAATGTTTGGCATATTAAATAATATTAATTGGCTTTTTAACTATTTATTATCAAAGATGTTACATAAAAATTCAACAAAATTACAAATTAGAATGTATTTTATTTTTCACTTGAAAATTAATCTTTTTATCAAATAAAGTATTTTATTCAAATATTTAAAAGCTAAATATTAATATTGAAACAAACGTAAATAAATAAAATCTAACAAATCTAAACTTTTTTAATTTTGCTTACTTTTCTTTTGTTTAATCAAAGTTTTAATTAATTCTACGCAATTTAGTTTGACGTTTCGAAGGGTTATAATTTTCTACTCCTTTATCAAAAAACGTAATCAAAGAAAATAATTTAAGTTTTCAATTTCTAAAATTAGTTTGAATAATTCCAGAATTACTAATTTATTTCATTGTGCTTAAT
>JAQIXJ010000376.1:0-37224 GCA_034700185.1 Phthiracarus laevigatus
ATAGACCAGCGACAATAAAAATGGACAAATATTTAACACCAAAATTAAAAGATAATGATGAATATAATAACTTAATGCGATCTTTAAACGAGAAACAACGAAAATATTTAATGAATTTGTTGTACTGCATAAAGACTAAACCTGACTCATTATACAACGTAATCATTGGTGGAGCAGGTGTTGGTAAGTCTTGCCTTATCAATGCAATATACCAAACACTACTAAGATATTATAACTCTTTATATGGATCACGACCAGAAACAACAAAAATCCTATTATGTGCTCCAACAGGTAAGGCTGCATTTAATATTGGCGGAGTAACTACTAATTCCGCATTTGATATTTATAATCAAAACCATGAATACAGCAAATTATCGCACGACCGACGAAACACGCTAATGTGTAATTTAATTGACTTGAAACTGATCATAATTGATGAAATATCTATGGTGGGAATATCACAGTTCGAATTTATAAATCTTCGTTTACAAGACATTTTTGGATCGACTAAAGCGTTTGGTGGCATATCAATAATATGTTTTGGTGACTTTTACCAACTTCGACCTGTTCAGGATTATTTTGTTTTTAAGGTTAATTCCAAAAACAAGTATGGAATTCTTTTTGAAAATCATTTATGGCAAAACTTTAAGGCGTATGAATTAACGGAAATAATGCGACAAAAAGACGATAAAGTTTTTGCTACTGCATTAAACAACTTGGCATCAGGTAACTGTACAGACGACGACATAAAATTATTTAAGTCTTGTGAAAATGATGGAACGAAGAAATTACTTCCGCTTAATGCTATAAACCTGTTTAGGACTAACGCCGATGTCGACCATTATAACATGACATCACTCAATAAAAATATGAACACAGCTTACGAATCACGAGCTGATGATATAGCGGAAGGTGATGTTAGCAATGAAGTTAAACAGAAATCGTTGAAACTAATTGAATTAAAAAAACGAACTGAGACATATGGATTATCAACGAACATTTTATTGAAGGAAGGAGGCAGTTATATGTTAACCGTAAATATAAACACTGAAGATGGACTCGTTAATGGTGCTAGTGGAGTATTGAAAAAGATTGAGGCATATGACACAAAACCATATAAATTATGGATGGAGTTCAGTGAGAAGACTATCGGATTGAGAACTAGGCAAAAGTACCAATTTGCGATAAAACGATCTGGATATGAACCAACATGGACACCAATTGACAAAATAACACGTGACATATCGATGAATAATCCGAAATTTCGACAAAATGTTAGAGTTAGACGAACACAGTTTCCATTAGTCTCATGTGAAGCGATGACAATAAATAAAGCTCAAGGACAGAGCTACGATGATGTAGTTGTCCATATTTCATCAGCCGACAAACGGCTTTTCCTTTCTCATGTTTACGTAGCATTAAGCCGTGCTAGAACAGCTAATGGTCTATATATCAATGGTGACTTTTTTCAACCGAAGAAAACTAATGCTGTTATGGAAGTAGAAACAGAAGTCAACCGATTAAGATCTGAAGCATACATCAATTTTTCATTAAAGTTTATGGTCGACGATAACAGTGGAGGAATTAAAATTATGTACCACAATGTGCAATCGTTAATAAAGAACTATAAAGATATTGAAAGCGACAACAACTACATGGCATCAGATGTTATGCTTTTTGCAGAAACGTGGTTAATGTGTAATGAAGTAATCTATTTCGATAGTTTTAAATTAATATCTCAAATAACATCTAAAAAGGAAAGAAAAGCATTCGGTTGCGCGATATATTCCAAAGTTAAATGCGAACTTCTATTTATGAAAAAGTATCAAATGAAAAAATCATATTGTAATTGTTTGGCTTTTAGTATCACTGAAATTGACATCATTTTAATTTATAACTCAGCGTTATCTATAACTATTGATCTTTTTAGTCATATCGAAGAGTGTATTGGTAATACACACCATGAAAAAGTAATCTTAGTTGGCGACTTTAATATAGATGTGTTAGATGAGAGAAACAAAGTATTTGTTGAAAGAATGAAAACACATGGTTTCGATTTGATGAACAAGGGTGTCACAACGAATGGAAACACACAAATTGATTTGGTATTTGCTCGCAACTGTCAATTAGAAGTTAACGTTTACGAATCATATTTCTCTTATCATAAACCACTGTGGTTTATAATTTAATTCTTTAATAGTTCCAATCACCATAAAATTAAAATTTTGTTATTTATTATATTTTATCCGAAATTATTTGAACCCCAACAAATAATACATTTTATAAGTTTGTTAATAGTCTATTAACTATACGTCAAAAATTTATTATTTTTGCATTACTTGACAGTGTTTATTGTTAATCTAGTATCGGAATTAATGAATGCGTTTTTACTTTTAATATTTAATGAGTTTAATTAACTTGTTTTAGAGTATCGCTATTTCTGATAAGTCTTTTTTAGATTTAACCATTCTTCAGTTTTTTCCTGCCAATTCGAATAATCAAACCACTCCCGTATCAATTGAGTACACCCAACCTTCATGTCTACCAATGTGACCATTGAGAAAATAATTAGTGGTCAGCTATCTTTAGATCTAATTTTATACACTTCTACAATTTGTTTTCCGCCAATTTGAATAATAAAACAACTCCCGTATCATTTGAGTTCACCCTACCTCCATGTCTACCATTGTGATCACTGAGAAGATAATTAGTGTTCAGCTATCGATAGTTCATATTTATGCACTTCTTAACTATGTATATAGTCTCTTTAAATGATCAAATTACTCGCGCTATGAATGCTTATCTATTTAGCCTAACAATTAACATGTTAATCACTGAAAATTTCACAAGACTTAATCATATTGTTGTTTAAATTCGAAATAATTAATGGCTTTTCGAATTTAATTGTAATGACCAGTTTTATCTTATTTCTTAACATTGTCGCGATCTTTTTATAGTCTGAAGAAACTGGAAGCGTTTGTATCCGCCAACCAAGTTATTAATGATCGTTCAAACTTTATATTAGCCGAATTTTAAACTATTCTTGATATAATTAGTAAAACACTTTATCGTAAACAGCGTTTAAACAATAAATTAAATCAGAGAATTGCCTTTGTTCCGCTCTGTTTTTATGACTTCCAAAAAGGTTACGATGGTATTTATTCATTCTTTAATTTTTGATCATAATTAAGATTTTAATAATAGGATGGACATATAACTATGTTATTAATGAACGATTTTTAATAATTTTACTGACTTCCGAATTGTTATCGAATGATAAAGAATTAATTCCATCCTTTCTTTATGAGATATCTCATGCAATTATTCATAGAATGGATGTAAAGATAAAAGAATTGCATAGTAAGCAATGACAAATGTTGAATACATTCATCATTTATTTATTATTCATTCATTAATTTATTATTATTCATTATTTTATTTACTATTCATCTTTGTATAAAATTTGATTAAATATTAAAGTAATTTTAAATAACTTATTATCGATAAAATTTTAAAAAGTGAGCTCTCTGTGAATGTGTCGTTCTTGTTTATATTATAAGTTGTATTTCCGCCACAATATATATCTTTATTATCAACACATATACATGGAAGAATTAGATCACTTTGAGGACATTTACCGGTTATTGTTAACCCAAAATAACAGCAAATTAGAATAACACAAACTTCTATATTATAATCAAAAGTAAAATTTTTAATAATTTATAATTATTATTATAATTCTCTATTCGTTACAGTAATAGTTTACCTGATTTAATTTTTATCAAATAATACTACATATAACACAAAATATAGTTGATTCTAAATTAATGGATTTATAGTGATATAATAAAGATTACGACAAACATATGTTTCGTTCACACCCTTTTTTGTACAAATAAATTAAGAATAGCATTCGTTTCATTATTAAAAATTTAAAATTCACAACCAATACTCAATACAAGCATGCAATTAAATATACTAACCAAGCTTATGCTAAATATGTAGTTCTATATGTATAACAATGTAAAATCTACCATAACATCAGTGTGATTTTAAAAATTTCTCACGTTTTTTGTATAACCTATCCATATCACTAGTAAATCGATAGCAATTTCGGAACCCGACCAGTGTCCGACAGGTTTAACCCGACCCGATCCGTGCCCGAGACTGTTGAACCCGAACCTACCCTATTATACAACTTAAGCAAATGTCAACAATTTTTTGCAAAAAACTTTCCACATAAAATATATATTTTAGTAGTTTTACAAATAATATTTGTTATTTAGTATAAATAAAGTTGTATTTTTAAAAATGGCAACAGTTTTCCAAAATTTTTGATCATTTCTTTGTATTTTTTATGAAAGTCGGGTTTTATAATAAAAATTTTAAAACCCGACCCGACCCGTACTCGAAAAGTTTGAGTTGGAACCAAGCCCGACCCGACAAACTTGTCGGGTACCCGTTTACTAGTCTACTGTAAATAACTAACCACCCCATAAATGTGTAATAGTGACGACCAAAAATTAAATGAAAGAAACAATAGATGTGTGTAATCAGACATGAGATTGGTTTTTGTCTTTTTGTAGCCTTGAAGATTTGTTTAATTTACGTAATCTAACTAATAAAACGTTTCATTACGTAACAAATCTTTTTTTTTCATTTAGCACTATAAAAGCCTATCAAGGTTACAAAAAGACAAAAACCAAGCTAATGTCTGTGTGTACAGTACTATGCTTAAAAATAAATTATTTGTTGGTTTGGATAGTTCTGTTAAAATAAAAATTTACCTGTTACATATTGTTTAATCCCAAACGTATTTCTTGTTCTTTTTTTAATGTAATGTTATGTTAAATCAATAAAATCAGCATATTTAAAGATAGTAGGAGTACATGACACAGTAAGCTGTTTGTTTTAAATATAAGAAGCGAATAGAAGTGAATAAGAAAAGTTTTAAACAATTCAAATCAACAATTAATTTATTTTTACATATTTTATATAAACAACAACAACATTTTCTTTCATTTAAATTATATTATAGTCTCGTTAAAAAAATTTCATTGTTACGGACAGAGAGAGGAGAGAGAGAAAGAAAGAGAGAGAGAGAGAGAGAGACGAAAAGTATTTTTTATAATTACGGATTAATGGCTAAATTAAAGAAAAGGCAATTTTTAATATATAACATTACGATTTTATTTTAGAAACATGATAAAAGTTTTATTTTATAATTTTAACGTGATATAAACGTTGGCCTAATTTATTTATTTAAAACGCATATTTGTTAACACAATCATTTCGTATTTCAAATAAATTCGGTTTAATGAATTCCAAACACTATTATTAAATCATCCACATTGGCCATAATTTCTTTATATCTGAACTCTAAAAATATGAAATCTAACGGATTTACTGCATTTCTAACAGCAGCATCTAAACTAACCAGGAGCTGGTTTTGACGGTAAAACTCATCGGATGCCGATGTCAAGTTTAGTTCAAGCAATTTATATGAGAGACGTAATGTGTGTGCACCCAAATCTTGTATTTCATACAATAATTTCAATCGTTCCTCACGCGTAATCGGTTGTATGCCTAAAACTGCCAATTCTACCTGAACTAATAACTCAGCCTGTGTTAAATTAAAGGCTAATCCATCGATCGTTGAGTTATCGGTTGCAGATTCCAAATGCAATATTAATTCTGTAATTGGTGAGGACGAGCGGAGTGTCCCCGTTCGGGAACCTTGAAGTGAGAGCAAAACGCGGTTACGTCTGTTTCGAAAGTTGAACGACATTGTGTACGTTTTAAATAGTAATCGAAGTGCGTTCGAGTTTACCCGTTAATAGAAATGTATATCGATATTTCCTGCCGACCGCGACAATTGAAACACGAGTAGTCGAAATAGAAATAAACGTTTTTTTAAAATAGCAGGAAAGCGATCAAAATGAGTAAAAAAGCGTTCGTTAAGCGAACGAAACGTAATGATAATTTAAACAAAGCGAGCGTAAGTTATATAAGAAAAAGCGAGCGTTAATTAGATATTAATCAAAAGCGTGCAAACTTTGTTGTCTCAATAGTAACCTTATGGCAAAGATGGCGAAAATTGAGATATCATATCCAAAATTTTGAAAGGGATATTCCGTTTTAATAGTAACATTATGGGCAAATATGGCTTAAATACGGTAAAAATTGCCAAAAATTACTGGGAAATACCGTTTTCATTGTAATTATAAGGACTAATTATCAAAATCGAGTATAAAGACAAAATTGTTGGTCGAAACTTCCGGAATCATAAGTAAAAGTGTTAATAAAATATAATATAAACAATGGAAGCAAGCGAACGAATTGAGAGAGCGACCATAGAATTACTGAAATATCTTTACAAAATCAGATATGACCATATCAATCTTGTTTTTAGTGTTTTTTTCCTATGGCTGAAAAACTGTCGCTTAAATCCGAGTATTTGATTCCCCTAAAATTTTGAAAAGTCTGAAAGTAACCTTCCCCATACCGACACACTTTGGGACACCCCGCTTATATCCATCCCATAAACTGAAACATAAACAATTAATTTTTTCATACCATTTGCTTGTATCGATTTATATGTAACTTAATATTGATCAACGTAGATCTTTAGATGATCTCAAAGTTTATAACGATTCAAAGGATTTTATAAATAATCCTCGATATCAATGAATTTAGCTAAAAATGTACTAAAATCATATATACAGAACTGTAGTAAAATTATTGTACAAAATAATTCTAATTTTTGGTAAACGTAGATAATAAATGTTCTGTATTAGTATACGTCCGTAGTATTTTAGAATTGTCTGGATTCTATTAGTATAAGTATTCTCTAAAACTTTTGGGTTTAGATAAATATAAATCTTATTTAAATAAATTTATCATATAAAATATCTACAGAATTTTACTAAAGATTTTAAAACTTTTCCCTAACAATCTGGCATTAGTCTTTCTAACGATTTACAAAGCCCTATCAATAATCTTATCAGCTCTTTTTCAAAACTTTACTGAGTTCTTTATTATCTTGAATAATACTTTTTCAAAATTTTTTAAAAAACCTGTTTGTAATAATATTTATAATTTCTTTGTATTTTTTGGTTTAATATTTTTTGTTTTGCTGTGGTCAATTGGAGTGGCCCTCTGTGGTGTAGTGGGTTAACGCGTAGTTCACTTACTTTAACCTGTGAGCAATGACATACGTTAGGTTCGAGTCCAGAGTGGGTTTGTACTCTGTCTCATCCTTTAGTCGGAGTTACCTCATATCTCGTGTATAATATGTGTGAAAACATGTAAGTGTGTGTATATTACAGATGCACGGGAACAGAGATTGCAAATGGGTTTGACGGTATCCACGTTAAACTGTGACCGTTACTTGTATAGTGCTATGCGGAGTAAAGTATAAAACACATATACAGTGTCACTCATCGTGTCCGCACTAATTCGACCATTGAATTTAGGACGTATTTTATACTCGTTAATTTTGAAATGTTAGACAACTGTAGAATAAATATTATTTAAAGTAGTTATTGAAGAAACTTATTAGTTTAGATTAAAATATTAAAAAAAGTGAGCTCTTAATGATTGTGTCGTTCTTGTTCCTAATTGATACCGTTAAAATATGATCTGAAGAGTTGTTAGCGCGCAATAATTAATTAAATTATTTTAGGCACAATAAACTGAGTTTTAATTAACTTTAATGGTAAAAATGTTTAAAATTAAAGGTAGGAATATATTATAATTGAAAGATATTTGCTCTAAAGTGCCCATCTTAGTAAAAAATTGAATGTAGTTTTGTGTTGTATAAGCTTATATAAACAATGGACAATTTTATTATACTCTATGAGGGTTAGGGATTTTTGTGTTTGTTTGTTGGTATTCTGACAAGGAATACAATATGTCAAATTTCTAGCCTTATTTCCCCCACTTTAAGAACTTATTGTCCCAAATAGAATATAGATGTAATTTATTATTTTTGTACATCAAAATAACGCGTGTTATAATTGTTAGGGTTTCAATTGTTAAATATTATTTTGCTATTTGTTAGCTATTATTTGATGACAATTATTAACTAAAATTAAGGTAATTCATTTTAAAGTTAAATATTTAGTTATTTAATTGGTTCTAAATTATTTTAATTAATAGGAATGGAATCTTCATCTCTCAATTAAATGTACTCAAGGAGTTGGCAGAGAAAATAGTCGAAACAGAAGTGCCGTCTAAGGATAAGTAGGTATTAGAGTTGTCTAATTAATGATGTAGATATTAAAGACAGATTAGTAACTGGTGCAAAAGGCTTGTTAAAAATTGATACTGTTCGCGAAAAACCAATTAAGTTATGTATAGAATTTTTGGGAGTTATGGTTTGTTAAAACTCTCATAAACAAAATTAATATGCAATAAAACGAAATAATTGATCTAAAACACGGACACATATGGAGAAAATAGATCAAAACATACCTTCGATGCGAAGTCTGGATATCCGTGAACATCGTACACATCTTCAGATAATTACAGCATAAACAATAACAATAAAAAAGTCAAAGCCAAACTTATAGGAATGTTGTTTTTAGTCTAAATTCTCGCGTTTCACGATAGAAAGTATATGTCGCGTTAAGTTTCCCTCGTAAATCCATTTTCATTTTACATTTATTCAACGGAAAGCAACCGCAACATTATTAGTGGTTAATAACGAAATCGAAAGATTACGAACAACTGTTGCATTCATCTTATTTACTTGAAAATAATAGTCACATTGAAATTTTGACGATAATATTTTAATACGCCTCTATATTACGAACATATAGTTCAGTAAATTACAGCATTAGACAAGTTATTAAGGATGTTAAAGCGTTAGTGAAAAAAATTATCGCAATAAAATACTACTAATGATAGATTTCAATGTTAATGTAAAAACAACGAAAGTTATGATATTAGTGAAACACTTGAAGACAAACTTCGATTTAATTAATACCGGATTTACAAAAAACCCAACACAACAGTTGACTTAGCATTTTAGAGAAAAGCACCATTCAATGTTTATCATAAAGAGAATTGATACTTATTTTTCATATCACTAAGTGGTTGTTTTTAATTTATAAAGTTATTATTATTTATATCAAATCTTATTCAATAAAAAAATAATATTTCTTCCATTTAATGTTTTATGCTTTATTAAAGCTTAGATAAAATATAAAGCTGAATTTTTAGGCCATTGGTTGGGGTCAATAGCATTGTACCAACTTGCGGAAAATAAATTTTGGATAGATAAAATAAATTGTTTTTAAATCTGATGAGTTTTAGAACCGCCTTCTAAAAATTGAGATTTTCTGGATATAACTCCCCTTGCACTTCAGACATTTGGGTAACTATTATTACAAGAATACTATAACCAATTTGATCTGGTTTTATTGTTTCGTTTATGTGTACAATAATTAATTAGCATAACTATAGTAAAAATTGGAAACTTTGCTCACAATCTTAGCAGAGCCGAGACTTTCTGGACTAAAACTTCGGAAAGAAATTCTGACAGAAAATCTTTTTTGCGGTTAAAATTTAGGCAGTTTTCGAACATTTTGGAGATTTAATTACTAAAACAAAGCTATCAAATTTTCTTAACTTGATTAATTTATTTCTACTATTATTTTAAGTAAAAAAAAACTCATAAAAATTAGACATGGCGCTATCACTGCATTATAGAAGAAAAAATGTGCTAATCTTTTAATAACTTATAAATTAATAAAGAAAGTTTAAAATTTGATAATAATTATTCATTTCACACGGTGTACGATACGCCACTAATACTACATTGAAGTGTTTGGTTTTATATTTACGAGTCCATTAAAAAAGTTTAAAAAGTTTGTATTTATGTAATCATTGGGATTAAGAAAGTTCAATAATAATAATCTTAAGTTCGGAAAATGGAGAATACGGTTATTAAATCGAATTTTAATATTTTTTGGTTTTTCGAATATAATAGGTGTACCCGAGTTCTGACCACAACAAGTAGGTTGTCATCGGTTAGGTATTATCAAAACCTTTACAACAATACCAACACTATAGACCAATACCAAATCCTTAATGAAATAAAAAAATTAGTTTAAAAACATTTATGTAACAATTTGATAAGTTTAATAAACTTTATACTAAGTATTTTGAACTTGAAACATATAGAATTTCATTAATAAACAGAAATAATATGTTAAATACGTGTCGACATGTTAATTAAGTGCAGATGTTTTGAATTTTCTAATTAAAATTGTGAGAATATTCGCATCCTAGGTAATTTTAAACTAATCATTTTTTTATTTTATAACACAAACAGTTTTTCTCTTCTACAGAATAGTACTTCGATTGTTTTTCATTCTAAAAATCTCGTGTTAGTACACATTTTGTCAATTTAAGCTAATATAGGTTTAAAAAGGATGTAAAAAATATGGATTGTGCCATTCAACAAATCTGTACCACCAACGATATTTTGTTTGCTCTAGATATAAGAGATATACACCAATACTATTAAAAATATTTGGTCTTAACTTAAACCACCTTATATAAGTCATCAGGCAAAATATCACATAAAATATCAAAATAAATATGGCTGAATTGTGTTATCACGATAAATAGTTATAGAATTTGATGAAGCAAAAAATGAATCAACAGAAATCGCAACTGAATAAGGTTTTGAAAAATTTATCGGAGATAATATTAAGCTTCATCCTTGGAAAGAAAAGGAAGGACTGCAAAATTCCTTCTATAATGAAACTACCGATAAAATCAGAGCATGGCTGCTCACAAGAAAGCTCTTTAAATTAATATTTTAATGACAGTCTCACTGATGACATGGTTGAATTACACTTGGTAATTGCAAAGTAAAACATAATTGTTGGCAAAATAATAAGCCAAAAACGAATGAAATTCGAAGATATAAGAACAACATTGGTTTTGGGTCAAAAATGGTGAAAAAATTGGATTTAATGACGGCCAAACACTTTGATCAACTTCGCATTGCTTAATAGATCCACTTACCACAAAAAAACAACGACGGGAGAAAAATTGGTAAAGAAAGATGCATTAAAGAAGGTGCACAAGATAAGAGAGGAAAAAGTTCTCAAAGTGAAACAAAAAGGAAAGAAATAACTAAAACTAAAAAAGCGACGACGTTAAAAGCTCAATGCAACATTATAATAAGAGTTTAATTCATGCAATCTTTTATTTCTTAACTGGTAGTTTTAGTTTATTTAAATTTGTTTTTAAACTTTATTGTTTTGGATTTTTTAAAAATATTGAGTACATTCATTTTAAGGGCAGGTTCTTAATATTTAGGACTAGGTCTTTAATGGCAGTTTCTTAGTATCAAGTACTATCTCTTTCGTTCCGGTCTTAATTTAGTCAAGTGTGTTCATGCATGTCTTTTATTGTAACAAAAATAAATAAGTCTAAAAAGAATTTTTATTACATTTAGTTTTTATTTCAGTAAAGGTCCATAATGGGGCACTTATAGTATTAAATGAAAGGTCTATTCAAGAACTACACGTTAACATCCTATATGTTGGGGTCGGGACTCGTGTGAACCTAAAAATACCTAAAAACCTTAAAATCAAAAATTCTATTTTGTGGACGAACCGCAGATTTGTCGTACTTAAGACTATTATTGTTGAACTCTTCTATGCTTTGGGATTCCAAAAATATAATAGGGGTCCCGTAATCTAAATCCCTGCCTTAAAATGCGTGTATAGCTGGGCCTGAATGGAAGCAGTGCACGGAAGGCATGTGGGAGTGGGTGTCTATCTATTATAATTATAGTTTCAGTTAAATAAACGGATGGGGTTGTAACGAAAAACGTTGAGAAGCATATTTTATGCTATCTATTAATTATCTTTTACAATTATTTTTAAGTAAACATATATATTGTGAATTGTTACAATAGAAAATTTATTATTACTTAATGTAAAAAATTTAAAAATCATAATTATGTAAATATTTTAAATTAAAGGGTTAATTTGCGTCAATTCATTGCCGCGGGTTTTCTAGTTTATTTTAATATTCCTTAAAATTTAGACGATTAAAATACACGATTTTATGAAATTTCTTTGTCTTTAGGCACTTATTTTTACAAAAAAAACTTTTTACCAAATGGAACCTGTAAAACTTCCAATGGTAAAACTCATTAAGTTTCAACAACAATTTTTCACTTAATTGCATATTTCGGAAATTTTCGGATGTTTTAAATATGCCATAATTTTAGGAAAATTAAACTTAATTTAAATTTATTTGTTTTAATTTATTTAATTCATATATTATTAATTCCGAAAGTTTTAAGTCAAGGATAAAAAAGTCAAGGCTCTGATTGTTAGTTATGTTGTGTTGAAATTTGCTCGTATGTAACACAACACAATTGCTAATATTGTTGCTTAGCAATAATATAAATATAAACAAATAACAATACGTTACTGTTAAATCATGTCAACAATAACTGATGTTATAGTAATTGGTTGTGGAATAAGTGGTTTAAGTGTTCCTTATCATCTATTATTAAATAACTTTAATGGTCGAATAACTATATTGGAATCATGTGATCAAATCGGTGGCAGAATATCATCCACGAAAACACGTTTCGACAATCATCGCATCGAATTGGGAGCGAATTGGATTCATGGCATTATTGGAAATCCTATCTATGAATTGGCTGTTAGACATCGACTCATCGATCAATTGAATAACTCAAACAATGGTAAACATGTTGTAGAAGTTAGAGATTGTTCCGGAAATAACATCGAGCTATCGATTGTTGAAGAAGTTTGTCGCACTTATTTCTATTTTATTAAAAAATGTGAAAATTATTTCCAACTAAAAAACAATGACAACTCATTCACTAATAAAAGCCATTCAGTCGGATCTCATTTAAGAGAAGATATCGACAATTGGATCGATAATTTAAAATTTGACGCCAATTATAAAGAATTAACTCGAAGTATTTTCGAGACACTGATGAATCGCGAAACTTGTATTTCCGGATGTGATTCGTTGGATCAAATGAGTCTCAATGATTTTGGTTCGTATACGGAACTCGCTGGCGGTAATATCACAATACCTAATGGTTATATTCAAGTGATTAACTGTCTATTAAATGATATCAACGCTAAATTAGCGGAGAAAATAAAATTAGGAGATAAATCTAATTTTAGCGATGAAAAGCGATTTACTATTTTAAAATCGCATAAAGTAATCAAAATTAAATGGAAAAATGTTAATAACATTATTAATAATATGCCGACGAATGCAGAAGTTTATTGCGATAATGGATCGGTTTTTAAATGCAATCACGTTGTGATCACATTGCCATTAGGAGTTCTAAAGAGAGATGCGTTCAAATTGTTTGACCCAATTCTACCACAATATAAATTAGATGCGATTAATGCTTTAGGTTTCGGTGTCGTCAATAAAATATTTCTTGAATATAGTTTGCCATTAAATGATTTTATTGATCCGAATACTGACGAAATAATGCTGTTATGGAATAATGGCAACAAATCGGAATCAAAATGGTTTCACAAGATATATTCGATATCTAAAGTTACCAATCATTGTTTATTAGCGTGGGTTTCGGGTGAAGAAGCCATTTATTTAGAGACTATTAGTGATCAACAAATTAATGAAGATATGACTCGATTATTGAAACAGTTTTTAATGAACGATAATTTTCCGAAAGCGGATAACATAATAGTGACGCGTTGGGCAACGAATCAATATTCGTGTGGTTCTTACACTTATATTCCTTTTAACGCATCGATTTATGATATTGAGTTATTGTCACAACCAATATATACTGATCCGTCTCATGATAAGGTGATTTTAAAGTATTATCACAATGAGTTGCTCCAACCCTATTAAGTGTTTTTCTATATTTTGTTAATTTTTAATTTTTTTTAAATAAAAGCCAATTTTGGTATTTGCTGGCGAAGCAACGCATACATCTTTCTATTCTACAGTTCACGGCGCGTTTCTTAGTGGACGAAAAGCTGCTTATTATTTGCTGGACGCTGAGACACCTGATAATTCTAATAGCAATAATGAAGAGGTGACTAAAACAATTAAAAACAATGATGTTATGACTTGGAGTTGTGGGCCACAAATTTCTTCTAATTTGTAAGATTAATGCTGTGATTTAAAGTTAATAAACTTTTTGGGTGAAATAGCGTATACCGGACGTATCATTAGCGCGTTTTTTAAATAATCTAAAACTCATTATTGAGTTTTATTTAAAATTAAATAATATAATTTTTTTTAATTAAACAATAAGAACTTTTAAAACGCGTTTAGACAAAAGAGTTTAAAAACCGTACACAATTAAACCTACCAAACCTGCCAAAGCTATCAAAAAATTGTAACTAAAACTTATTGTAATTGGAACATATCATAATTGTTTAATTTATTCGTAAAATAAAACTCAACAATGTTATATTAAAAAACGCGCTAACAATACGTCCGGTATATGCTGTTTCACCCAACTTTTTTGAGCTTTAGTTGAACGTTAAACTTATACGATTACTATTTTACCTCACTTTTAATAACCGTTGATTATAAGAGAAATATCCCATTAATTTTAATTATTCTATACAACACGGGCTGCTTATTACTCAGGTATTGGGGACAACTCTCTTTAAAATCCAAAATCATAGGACCGGCATGTTTTAAATCAAAAACTTAATAATAGCTGTTTTACATTATAGGATAAGGCACACAATGGCAGGATAATTTTTTTTATTATTACAGGATTTTATGTCATTAGCACATGCCAATAAATTTTAAGTAAAAATTAGAGCATTTAGCCTCGTTATATATTCCAAAGTAATCTTACATTATGACCGCATGATTTTGGTTTTTCAAAAGAGGTTTGTTTAAAATACTTTTACGCGTTCATGTAAAATATATATACGATTAAAAATTTTTGCATTATAACGTTACTAAAAAAATAACTAATTATGCAAAAAAATTGCCATATATTTAATATTTACTCCTTTAAATAGCTTTAATTTAATGATTATTGCAACTATTTTATGTATTATGCAAAATCTTTTTAAGAAATTAAGTTTTTTATTCACTTTATATTTTATGCTATGTTAAGTTATTATTTTAAGTTACCACATGTCTTATTAGAAGCTATTTTTACGTTAATAAAATATGTATTTTTACAAACTATAATAAAAAATATGATTAATTGTTTAATACAGAACATGAGTCACGACCCAAAGCAGTTTGCTTGTGTCAAATTTTTGAGTCCAGTAATTTTTTAAGTATAAACTTTAATTTTAGGTCGACATTTAAAAATAAGCAAATAATTATTAGCGCAATTATTAGCTAAGCTTATTACTAACGTTTTGCTTTTGTTGATTTGAGTAAACATTTTGAAAATCCAAATCCAATATTGATCAAAATTAAATTATTTGCTGTTATTGTCAAAACTTTCTCCGAAATAATAATAAACAAATCATTTCAACCGCAAGCTTAATATCCAAATCAAAGTTTTAATAAAATAATTTGAAATTTTAATTTTTTGCGTCCGAAAAACTAATTTTGGAAACGAATCTGTTCGAACGAAAATCACACAGCTTTACAATCAATATATTGATTTTATACAAAAAATTTAACTTTCTTCATTAGTTTTTGATTAACGTATTTTAACTTTATTAAAACTTAATTAAACTTAAATGTGTTAAAAAACTAATATATTAATATTTACTAAATAATTACGCACTTGTTGGATCTTTTTATATGTTACTGTGTATCTTACATACACTTATTAAACGCTAATTTAGTGCCAAATTTTTATTTAATTAAAATATCATATGATTTGTTCAAAATTATTGACTAATATGAAAAATTTATCTTTCTTTTATTTAAAATATCATATTGAAATATTTAAATTTTATGATCATTTTATTATCGTTTAAGTTTGAAAATAATGTTTTGATTTTATGTTTATTTTAAATCTACTGATATCATTCTAAACTATAAATTCGTTTAAATATGTTTACTTTTTATTAAACAGTGATCATGTAAATTCGATTAAATGTTATTTGTTCATAAAAAGCATATGTTTCCTCAATTGAAGTAAAAGTAGTTTCATGTAATATTTTTACAATTATTTCGTGATTTTCGCCAAAAGAATTGCCAAAAATATAACATTTATTATTATTCGATAATGCAACACATAAATCGCTTTGTATTGTTGCAGCAATTTTAATGAATTTAATATTTGAGTTTATTTTTGTTGTATTAGTATTTGATAAACAATCTTTAATTGTTCCACAAAAATAAATATCACCATCAGTTGATAACATTAATGTAAAACCGATGCCACACATTATTTGTTTAATTTTGGGAACATTTAGTTTTGTTGGAATTGGTGTGGGTTTTATATTAGTATTACCCAATTGACTTTGTTCATTCGAACCCCAACCAAGTACTTGACCTCCAATAGTATCTGTTAGTGCTATTGAATGCCATAATCCACACGAAATAGCAATTACTTTAATATTGTTCGGCATTTCTATTTTAAATGGTATCAATTGATTGTCTGTATTACCATTACCGCACTGACCATCAATATTATATCCAAACGCAAACACTTCATTATTACATGTTAACACTAGTGAATGACGTTTACCACAACAAATATCAATTATAAAATTATCACGCAAATAATGGATTAGTTTTGGTTCTGAACAGTCAACTGTAGTTCCATTACCCAATTGTCCAAATGTATTATTACCCCAACTATAGACACATCCATTATCAGTGAGTGCCATAAAGTGAGGATAATAACTGCAATCAAATTTAATAATCACGCGATTTTCACAAAATGATTCAAACTTAATCAATCGTTTATTAATTAATTTATAATGATATACAGTATTATTTAATGTTACAAATAATAAATGATTTTTAGTTAAATAAAATAATTTAATATTATTAACTAATTCATTGTCTAAATCATTAAATACTTTAAGTTTATTAATAATAGACATTTTTAGCAGTTTCAAAGTCAGTTTTAGACTCTAAGGTTAACTCATGTAAATGTTCTTGTTTTATATAACAACTATTATATCTTAATATTATATGTGATTTAATAAATGAATTATTAAGTACACCACTCAAACAAATCATACGATATTTATTTCTCATAAAAGTTCTAGTTTTTATTAATTTATAACAAAATTATTGAGTACTTTCGTTCTCATAAGGGATACGGATTTCCTGGATTTCCTAAATCCCGGTTTTTTCCTTTAATCACATATAATATTATTACTAGGGTTAGGATTTTCCTGGCAAATCCCGGTTTTATCCTTCGATCTATTAACCGGGAGAATATTTTTTTCCACTTCTGTTAAATATAACCATTTAATTAAAAGTGGTTTTATTTTCCCGGTTTTCCCCGGTTTTGCTGGTTTTTGGAAAAGTCCCGGACTTTTACATTATTTCTAAAAAATTCCCGTTTTAGCTATATTTAACAACCATAGAGCTAAATATAGAGCATAAGTATTTCATGAGAATATCTATTATAGATCTCTGGTAATAAATATTTTTTGAGCAATAGGTAAAAATATATTTTAAAAATGTTTCATAATATTGAGACGAACATTTTTGAGAAATTATTATTTTTTGGGTTTAAACGTTAAAAAAAATTAGTTCCCTGATTCTATTCCCGCTTTATGTACATTTTTGTTCCCGTTTCCTTCCCGTTTTGACAAGTTTTTAGTCCCGGAAAATCATAACCCTAATTATTACTGGTATTTGAAAAAAGTCAACGATTTCAAAAAATACATGTTTTTGCTATATGTAACAAGAAATTAATATAAAACAAAAGTCTTTGAGTAATACAATAATAGTAAAATAGGGCATTAATGTTAAAATTTTGGGAAGTATGAATTGTGAATTGTATGCAATAATAGTTTAACGACTTTCAAAAAAACGCGCCAACAATACTTCCCAAAATTTTAACATTAACGCCCTATTTTACAGTAAAATAGGGCGTTAATTTGAAGTTCAAATACATATTGCTGTCTATTCTTATAAAAAACAGATTGTTCCCTTTATAATAATTAATGACTTATTTAATAATCAAACGAATCCTACCAAACCTATCAAACCTACCAAACCTATTTAAACCTATTTAATCCAATCCAAACCTATAAACCTATAAGTTTGGTTGGTTTGATAGATTTAATATTTTTGGTAGGTTTAAAAGGTTTGGTGGGTTTGGTGGGTTTGTAGGGTTTGGAGGGTTTAGATAGGAATTATGTGAAATCGGCGTTATTTCTTTTAAATATATAATTAGGTTAATTATGCATATGTTGTATAGGAGATTTGATTGTAATTTTCTTTTTTATAACGTAAATAATTTCTGCATTGTTTTAAATATAACGCGCCATCAATACTTCCGGGATAATACAGTTCACCCCATATTTCACTCATTTATGCAATACCTGTTAAACAATTAGTTTACACTGTATATATTTTTATTGGGAATAATAATTTATATGCAAAATTCAATAAAATATATATCATTTCGAGTTAACCGGTTAACTCGCTATTTTTATTAAACCCGTTATGTCAAGATGTTTCTTAACTTTAACTTTAACTCACATCAAAATGTTTAACTTAAACCGGTTAACCTGTTAAGTCAAAGTTAAACGGTTAATATGTCCATCTCTAAATTTTGGAATATTCCGCATAATTTTAAACAGAGTTTTGACCACTTTAAGCATAAAAATTTCTTTTTTAACGAAAAATTAGCGGTATATGCAACTTAAATTTGGTCTTTATCGCCTATTTTGCATATTTTGACAATAATTTTGTCAGTTTTTGCTTATTGTGACTATTTTTGGTATGGTTTCCACATTATTATATTTTAAACCTGTTATAAAAAATATTTATTAAGTTTGACCTAAAAATTCCTTTGCTAAATATAAATAATAAGATAATATAAGTATACGTTGAATTCCCTTTATTAATATATAGAACAAAATCCCTTACTTAAAATTAGGGTGCGGACAGATGGCCAGACAGACGGACATAGTTAAATGCACATATCTGACGAATTTGGAGTCAGATATTAAAGTGATAAGTTCTGGTTAAATAAACACATTTTTAATATATCCAAATTCAAGAATAAATACTGCTCGTGTCTATCCAAACCAGAATGTATTGATTTGCCGTATTATTGCAATTTTCATTTTTCGCTATATATTGTCTACGATTCTTATCCAAACTATCTCTATAAGAGAATAAATTAAATTAAATCGTTAACTGTTATTTGAATTCAAACAAATGTAGATAATTTACTCATTAAATTTCCATTAAAATTCCGCGGTGGTAGTCCTGGTGAGTCTAATAAGTTTTGATACAGGCTCTGGGATAGAGTAAGCTAATGTCGGAAAACAAAACCCCATGAAACCGGGATGCCAAACAAACTTCAAGTTTAAAATTAGTTTTTTACTAAATAAATGAAATTATTTTTTTGTTAAACTTAATAAATTTATAAGAAGATTTTTTAAGAAGATTTTGTTTATATTATATAGTCAAAATAGATAATTTTTATGTTACTTTACAATCAAATGTTAAAACATTTCCAAAAAATTCTGATTCAAACTATAAAACAAAATTAGCTACAAGACTAATACTCACTGATGACTGGAATTTGGTTTAGTTGAAATATCATAAAAAGAACAACTATCTTTAAAGTTTTGGAACAATGGTCCTAAAAATTGATCTGACAAAATTCATCTTCCAAAAGTAAGATATACTATTAAACAAGTTGTCGATGTTATTAAAGAAAAACTGAAAATTTTTGTTATGAAAGACAATTTATCCTCGAATAACAATAACTATTTGTCCAGAATCTCCTAATGTGCGCAAAACTTTATTATAATTTTTAAATCAGTTTTTAATAACATCTAAAGAATTTGGATTAGATAACATGTCTCTATTTTTTCAAGAAGTTTGTAAAACATGTCCTATTTGGATTAGATAACATATCCTATTTTAATTACTCCAAATTCTTTTAAAAATCTGAAATTGGTTCATTTTTTAGTTAGTCTGCTTTTATTTATTCACTTACATTGAATATATTATTGCGTCTTTAAATGTCAAAATGTCTAATACTTGAAAGTTATATTTTTAACTTTAAATTTTCTAGCTGTTCTTTTATATGTCTCAATACTGAATACATCACATAATTAAAGTAAATGATCTTTTAATTTTTTCAAAGAATGTTTTTTTATCTTCTAAACATAAAACATCAAATAAATGTTTAAATTAATAGGGAGTCGATCCTACAAATACCTCAATGACTTAAGAGTAATCATTACTTAATGTTAAATAAATACTGGATGATTAGTTTAAATCAGTATAATCTTGTTTAAGTTCACTTAGTTTCATTTATTTTCGAGATTTATCGTTCAGTAATGAGTATCTAAAAAATTTGAGTTTTAATTATTTGGAATTAGTGTTATTGTTGTTTGTCTTTTGATTTTACTGTAACAATAACTTGCTTAATACTTGAGATGTTTTCAACAACCGGAACTTCCGAGTATTTAAAACGTCTCAAGTGTAGTGAAAGAGTGAACATGTTGAATGCCTCAGGCAAATAAATGTGAGTATAATCTTCAGTGTGCATAAAATATGCAGTTCTTTTTAGTTATAGTTAAGTCGGAATATTTCTCTGACTCCTCCTACCTGCTACTCCACAAACGGCAGTGGTCAACTCTTCCAGAAGCTTTAGTACTGGCTAAGACGGACTAGCTCCTCGCACGCCTGCACCTAGATACCCGATCTATATACTATCAAGAAAAACAAGAGCATGGATGAGCTCAAGCTCAACAAAAAACTCAAATGAAAGATTTATTGTAATTATTAAACTCGAAGCTCGCCATCTTTTGAGCTTGGATTTGTAAGCTCAAACTCAACCTTTTACCGAAGAGCTTCTGAAACGAAACAACCGTTCCTAATCTAGGATGACCTTAATCTTGCGACTGAGTTCTGTCAGGCATTTCATCATCAACTACTATATATAGGAAACGGTCAACACTGACCGCTTCAGTACAACTTTGACTTCAAAACAGTATAACTTGGACTTTGAAAGCAGTATAATTGATCTCAGTTTTGTTGTGCTCTTTCACAGACAGAATAATTACTTATTTTAGTTTTCAATTACTTTTAAATAATTTCAGAAATTATTTGAATTCACGTTTAGAACGCGAATTCATAATCATTTAATTCAGTTTGTGTCGTATAATCATTTAATACAATATTTTGTACTTTTATAATTATTCTTTTTACGTTTAAATAAAACTATTTAAAAACTTTACATCGCGTGCTATCAAAACCTCGTTGACGATCGGTTGGATTACGTTAAAAGACGGAACCCAACTCTAAGGTATAGCTTTACGTTAAAGCCTAGCGAGTACTTTGTTAGCAAATTGCTAACTGGTGGACACCCCCATAGCCCTCTAACTACCGTCGGACGATAGCCAGAGCACGTGTTTGGAACACGCGTTCTGCAGACCAGCGTTGAGTTAGAGAATAGTAAGTTATAACTGCGAGTTATCGCTCGAGTGTAACGCCTTTGCGTAACGGACTGTAGACTTAATCTGAGCGGTCTAAAGTTCGTTCCAAACGCCATTTCGATTTGAAACCACAGTTTCGATCGCAAACAAATAGAAAGAGGAAAATTCGGTGGTCAATGGATTGCCAACAGAAATTCGAGTAATAACTTCAGAAAACACATGAAAATTTACAATTTTATTAATTTAATTGATGAGTGATTTGCTAAACAACGATATAACGCAAAAAGTTGGCTACGTTTTGATATTTACTGTTTCGCTTAATTAATTAGGAAACGATCCCTTTTTGTAGTTTTGATTTAAAAGATGTGTTTTTCCGTAATAATAGTGCGACGAAATACGCCAACATTTAAATGGGACGATGAGTGACAACGATTTATATATAACGCGACAGCAAGAGATACTCCAACAATACTTCAAAATGATCGGCCAATTCTCGTTCGATAAGGCAAAAGAGTTGGTCGAGTTTGATAGAGACAAACATAGGTGTAATCATAGCTCTATATATTCATCTATGTTGACAGCATTGGCTCAACTCTCAAACGCTGAAAAGAATTACATGAATCTGAACTTTTTGGCGCCTAAAGGATTGTTCAGAAAAGACCAGTTTAGTAGCCATTCCATACAATTCACAATTATATTAAATAATACATAGAAAATGAAAATACTTGGGGTCTACAAAATTGTTGCGCAATGATCTTTTAGAAATAATAGATAACGGAGTTGTCTAGTGAACAGTCACACATCAGACTATAGTTCAAGGGACACACAGTGATTTTCAGATAACAACACGAAACATAGTTTAAAACTTAAATATACCGTATACTTATTTCTAGGGTTAAGGGATTGTACAGTACATTACAAAACGAGTTTGAGAGACTGGAGGAAAGAGGAAGTGGTTTAACGCTGTGTGGCAGCAGCGAAAGCAATGGTCACACCTTAGAGCCCACTACTTCACCAAAAACATCGCCATTAAGCACTTCGTCCACTGCGAGCACAAGTTCCAGTATTCTAGCGTTAGCCTCAGCTCTGATCTCGTCCTCATCCCATTCGAGCTCAAATATGTCGTACTCTCAACTATCGAATTCGCCAATAAAAGCCACTCTTGACGTGTTGGATGGATTTTCGGCGCATATTTGCGGCCATCTATTGGATTACGTAAGGGCTCGGATCGAAATGATGGAAATTTATGAAAAAATTACGGTAATTGCTCAGCAAAAGTTTTGCACATTTGACGAACTAATCATCAGTTTGTCGGAACTAATCAAATACAACGAGAATCGCTTTCATCATCCGACTCTCGACGCATTGAGAAACGGGTTCAAATACGAGTGCGACATATTATTATGTCTACTGAGAGCGCAGACAGACATACAAATGGGTCGCTTTCTCACTATGAATAATCTGGTTCAGGCGCAGACAAATCTGAACTTATGGGTGTTGTCTTCGAGTCGGGACTCGCCATCGCGAAAGTTGCCATTATCTCGTTCGCCATCGTTGCCCCCGCTTTGCCAGTGGTTGACGAAATTAAAGTCAAACTTAACCTCGAAATATACGCTATATTTTAGTAGCGCGTTATCCGCACAAAACCCCACTAATTTTGCGTTGATTTGTGCATCGAAATCAATCGATTATATCTCGAAAATTCAAACATTTCAGCGTCGACATGACGCACATGGTATCGGTTTTATATTCGATAGTCACGGTGTCGATGACTTTAAAGGATTCGGTGGTTATTGCTCTCCATTACGTCCATACGAACCGCCACGAGGTATCGACACATTTCCGATCGCTTACTATTATCCACAAGAATTCAATTTCAAAGCTCATATGCACTCAATAATAATGATAATGAATAAACACAGAGAGTTAAGCGCTAACGATAACATAGTGTCGGTTAATGATCCGCTGGTTTCGGTCACGTTTTTCCTTTGTCGACCCGATCCGCGAATAACGTTTGTGGTGATAATTGACGCGAAAAAGTCGGATAAAGATAGTTATGTGGTGGCGTTTATGCAAGAAATTATTTCGTTACTCAAAGGAAATAAGATATTCGCCAGTTTGAAACCTGGAGTGAAGTAATGAAAATTAATGTGATGTGAATTTTCAGTACAAATATTTTATATAATTTCCTCAATTCAGTGATATGTTTTTAAAGTGCCATAATGTTACGACTATTGAGTTTTAAAATTTTTATATAACTTATAAAAACTATTATTTGTTAAACGAAATAATAAAAAGTTATTTGATTCTATTTGTTGACCAACGATTTTAGTCATTTATTGATTAGTTCAAAATGTTTAAAATAAAATCGAGGCACTATTAACGTATTATCTCGCCATACTTGCGATCGCGAGTAAACAATTTTTATGACAAAAATGCATACAGTAAAGTGAGTTTTTTATATTAGCCATACTCGAGCTAAGCTTATATCTTTAACACTTTAAATAGTGTTAATCAGCCTCAAACTCAGGAAGCGCTAACTGGGTTTTCTTAAGATTTGCTATTCAAAATCTTTCATCTATACTGTTCCATCTATTATAACTCTCGGAAAAGATTTAAAAATTGGTTATATGTACATCAAATAAAAATTTTAAATATCCTATGCCTTAATCTGTAACTCACTTCCGGAGTAACATTAGTATTAAAATTGGAATATATGGTATGTTATAATTTATGGACGGGTGGATGAATAACATCGTATTTTTCGGCAAATATAGCCGCTGGTAAATAAATCTGTAAAATTTGGATAAATTTGTTAATTAAAGCGTTAATTAACTTTCAAATATGTAACTGCGCGACTAAACAAATTTTAAAATTAAAAAGTTTTGCATTAATCGTGCGCTTGAGTATAGCGAAATAATACGTTAGAAAAATTATTTAAACAAACAAAGTTTATGCATGCGATAACGTTTAAAATAAATATCGTATATACTATTTAATAATTTGTATGCTAAAACATTTATGTTAAATCATCGATTTTGATCAACTTATTCTTGTGTGTTTCATAATGCCTTAACATGTTTCTCTTTTCGGTGAACGCTCGATCACACTCAGCCCACTCGCACTTATACGGCTTATCGCCCCTATGAACCATCATATGAATCTTCAGACTCCAATTTGTGCGAAAACGTTTGTCACACTCAGGCCAAGTGCACGCAAAATTCCTAATCTCTCTGTGTATCAATTTATGTCGCTCTAAATGTTGCATTTGGGCAAAACTCAAATCACAACCCGGCCATTCGCACACATAAGGCCGCTCTCCAGTGTGCGTACGCATATGTTGCTTCAAATAAGTGGAAGTCTTGAACGCTAAGCTACATGCCGGCCATTCACACCGATGCGAGCGTACAAAATCATGAACGCGTTTTTGGTGGCCCTTAAGCTCGCTTTTACATACAAAACCAGTGCCACAACCGGGATACTTGCACTTAAATGGCTTATAGCCGGTGTGTCTCATACGATGCTGCTTCAGGTAGTTTAGATCACGCGTTTCGAATGTACACTCAGGCCAATCACATTTGTACCGAAAGTCTTGGTGAACATTGCGCTGGTGTTCTGTAAGGTATTTCTGCGATGGGAAACCTTTTTCACATAAATCACATTTAAATGGCCGTTCATTGTTATGAACTTTATTGATATGAGACTGGACTTCGTTTTTATTGGTATTGCCGTAATCACAGTCCGGATAATTGCAACGAAATCCCTTTAAACCATGTTTTCGTTTGTCTATCGTGTTAATTCCTTTTAATAAATCGAAAATACGAATTAATAATATCATTAAAAAGTTAACGTTATTTGATTAAAAAATATTTGCCTAAAATTTCGGTTTTGTCGCAATCGGTTTCCACACTCAAAAACTCTTCTTTACTCGACACGTGTTTTTCTCTATAACGCGTTTTACTATTATGGCACCAAAGGCCGTATTTTTCATCATCATATATGTTATAATCGCCGTCTTTATTACTAAGATTATCGCACGACTCGTCTTCAGACAAATCGCCTAACAATTCAGTGTAATCATAATCATTAACTATTTTTCGTTTAATACTGCGACGCGGTTTAACTTTATTTGTATTTGAATATACAACCAATTCATTATTATTATTATCATCATATGATTCCATATTTAAATCATCATTTACTTTAGACGTTAATTCTGTCTTGAATCGCATTTCATTATTAACCAGCGCTGAACTATTATTATCATTATTATTAATCGTATTGTATTCCTCTTCCAAATCAAAAAACTTTAATTTGTTATCGAGATTTTGATTACATTTGCAATTAATACATAAAACAGTCAAATGGTTTCGATATTTTTCAAATAATTCCAGAAATTTGTTTGCAAACAATAACTCGTTTGAGAGCCGATTGTTTTCTTCGCGCAATTCAATGATTACATCATTTAATTCTAGTTTTGCCATAATTACTAAATTCAAAATATTTTAGTAAAATAGAAGATAAATTACTATATAGATAGAGAATATTTTCAAAACTCATAAACAATTTAAAACCAAATATTTTAATTATTTAAACGCCGAGTTTAGTATTGAATACACAATACACGCAAAAAAGTTTGTTTACGCACAACATATGTTGATTTAGGGAATGCTTAATAATTAATTTACAATGAAATACTATTCACACATATTTTAAGTTGCATAGTATTGACCGAAACAAGTTTGGATCACATTGAGTGAGAGCACATTGACGATCATTTTTTACAGTATAGTTGTTAGCGCTTTCATTTTCAAACGAAGCGATAAGTTTGCTAATTAACGCAACAGTTTCGCATTGACTTATTAGTAAATTAATTATACTTATCTGTATAAAATTAAAGTTCATACTGGATTATCCGATGTATGAAAAATTCGATTGTGGACATTATTACGAAAAAGCGAAACAACTGACGAAACAGGAGTAAGTAATGAAAATGGATGTGTTGTGTATTCAAGTAACGGTAGAAATATTTTAAAGTGCCATTATGTTACTTATTATTGAATTTTAAATAATTTATAAAGAAAATTATTTTTTAAGTAAAATAAATAATTAATAAATTATATTTATTATTGACCTACAAAATCAGTTAATTGAACGATTAGTTAAAAACATTATGTAACCGTGTTTATGAAACAGCAGATTAATTTTGGGGCAACAAAATAGCAAAAAAATGAAGAGCTAAAATATTAGAAAGTTATTTAAATAAAATATAACGTTAATAAAATTTGTGGATGAAAAACCATAAAAATAAATAATTATCCGAAAACGCTTATTCATCTTATTTGATTAACTTATTCTTATGGGTTTCATAATGCCTTAACATCGTTCGTTTTTCTGTGAACGCGCGATCACACTCAGCCCACTCGCACTTATAAGGTTTCTCTCCTCTATGCACCATCATATGAACCTTTAGGCTCCAATTGGTGCGAAACAGTTTGTTACACTCAGCCCAAGTGCACGCAAAATTCCTAATCTCACTATGGATCAGTTTATGTCGGTCTAAATGCTGCATTCGAGCGAAACTCAACGTACAACCCGGCCATTCGCATACAAAAGGTCGCTCTCCAGTATGCGTACGCATATGTTGCTTCAAATAAGTGGAATTCCTATACGCTAAGTTACATGCTGGCCATTCGCACGCAAAAGGTCTCTCACCAGTATGCGTACGAATATGTTGCTTCAAACAAGTGGTTGTTTTGAATGCTAAGTTACACGCCGGCCAATCACAGCGATTCGCGCGCTCCTCATTATGTACTCGTTTTTGGTGTGCTTTGAGCTCGCTTTTACATACAAAACCAGTGCCACAACCGGGAAACTTGCACTTAAATGGCTTACAGCCGGTGTGTCTCATCCGATGATGATTAAGGTATTTTAAATCACGCGTTTCGAATGTACACTCAGGCCAATCACATTTGTACCGAAAGTCTTGGTGAACATTGCGCTGGTGTTCTGTAAGGTATTTCTGCGATGGGAAACCTTTTTCACATAAATCACATTTAAATGGCCGTTCATTGTTATGAACTTTATTGATATGAGACTGGACTTCGTTTTTATTGGTATTGCCGTAATCACAGTCCGGATAATTGCAACGAAATCCCTTTAAACCATGTTTTCGTTTGTCTATCGTGTTAATACCTTTTAGATAAATCGAAAATACGAATTAATAATATCATTAAAAAGTTACGTTTGATTAAAAAAATATTTGCCTAAAATTTCAGTTTTGTCGCAATCGGTTTCCACACTCAAAAACTCCTCTTTACTCGACACGTTTTTGTCTCTATAACGCATTATTTTATTATTATCGCAAGACTCGTCTTCAGACAATTCAGTGCAATCAAAATCATTAAAAACTTTTCGTTTAATACTTCGCCGCTGTTTAACTTTATTTGGATTTGAATTAATCGATTGATTATTATTAATAATATATGATTCAATAATCAAATCATTATTTACTTTAGGCTTTAACTCATTCATAAATCTATTATTATTATTAATTATCGCTGAATTATTATTATCATTATTAATAATTTTATTATAAATAGTGTAATATTCTTCTTTCAAATTATAATACTTTAATTTGTTGTCAATATTTTGATCACATTCACAATTAAAACTTAAAACTGTCAAATGATTTCGATACTTTTCAAATAATTTCAAAAATTTGTTTGCAAACAATAACTCGTTTGAAAGCCGATTGTTTTCTTCGCGTAATTCAATGATTACATCATTTAATTCTAGTTTTGCCATAATTATTATAATAAAAATATTTTCTTAAAATTATTTACTAATGGATATATTACTTTCGAAACTTAAAAACAATTTAAAATTAAATATAGTAATTATTTAAACGCCAAGTTATTATTATTTAGTTTAGCATTTTAAACACAATATTTGTTTACACATAACATACTGAATGTTTATATAGGGATTGTTTAATAATTATTTCCAAAAAATACTAACGCACTAGAATTTCGTTAGGTTATGGTTACCGTAAAGTTATTCGCACCATAATTATTGATAATCATCGTATATAATCTAAGATTAAGAAAAAATCACGATATTTGCTCAGCAAAACTATGATGATTTACTGGTTTTGGTCACATTTTTCTTTGAGGACCCGTTCGAGGATCACATTTGTGGTGATATTCGACACGATTTTAGTCATTGAACGATTAGTACAAAATATTATAAAACAATTTTTATTTATAACTTTTTGAAAGATTGTGACGAGAAATTCGTAGAAAGTGAGGCACTATTAGAAAACATTAGAATAATGAAATAAAATAAAGTTTATGTATGAATTGCGCCTAAAATAAATATACTGATTAAAGGATACGAAATCGTTTGTTTATTCGTCGAGTTTTGTCAACTTTTTCTTTTTCATTATCTTTTTGTGTGTTTTGTAATGACTTAACATGTTTGGCTTTTTGGTGAACGCACGATCACACTCAGGCCACTCACACTTATACGGCTTCTCTCCTCTATGAACCATCATATGGTTCCTCAGACTCCAATTGTTGCGAAAGCGTTTGTCACATGCAGGCCACGTGCACTTATAATTCCTAATTTCCCTATGAATCAGTTTATGTCGCTCTAAATACTGCTTTTGCGCAAAACGTAAATCACAACCTGGCCATTCACACGCATATGGTTTCTCTCCAGTGTGCGTACGCATGTGTTTTTTCAAATAAGTGGAAGTATTGAACGTTAAGTTACACGCCGGCCATTCACACCAATGCGAGCGTACAAAATCATGAACGCGTTTCTGGTGCCCTTTAAGCTCTCTTTGGCACATAAACCCGGCGCTACAATTCGGACATTTGAATGGTCGCTCTTCCTTATGCATCAAAAGGTGTTTATTTAAATTATATCGTTCACGATATTTTTTCCCACAATCCGGCCAATCGCAAACATAATTACACACCTCTTGATGAATCTTTTGGTGTCTCACAAGTTTGCGAAGTTCGGCGAATTTCCACTCACATCCAGGCCACGAACAGTTATAGGGCTTTACGCCGGTGTGTGTACACGTATGATAGTTCAACTGTTGGGCGCTATTAAATGATTTGTCACAACCCGGCCATAAACACTTTAACGGCTTTTCTCCAGTATGTGATCTCATATGAAGCGTTAATTGATTGACAAACTTGAATGTCTTGTCGCAATCGGGCCAATCGCATGAGTAAGGCCTGAGATCGCTATGCAATCTTCTTATGTGTCGATTTAGCTCTCCTTTAGTCTTAAAACTCATCGGACAATCATCTGTCTTACACTCGAAAGGTCTAATACCCGTGTGACGCAATTTATGAGTTAAAAGATTTTTCAGTTGTTTGGCCTGATAATTGCAATCCTTAAAGTCACAGCTGAATAGAATTTCCCTGTGATTCAACTTATGTTGCTCTAAATGAGTGCGTTCCTCATTTTTAACGCATTTCGTATGTGCTTTATGTTCGCTTTTGCCCACAAAACTTGTGTTACAACCACTAAATTTGCTATAATTACAATCTTCATCTAATTTTCTTTTTATAGTATGTCTCTGTTTAACTTTAGTTTTTTTCGAATAAATCATTTGTTTATTATTATGATTTGATTCAATGCTCAAATCACTAATCATTTCGGATGTCAATTCTGTTTTGCAATTTATTTCATCATTAATTTCAGATGATTTTCCAATACCAATATTATTATTATTAATAACAGTCATATTGTAAAGTGCGTTATATTCCTCTTCCAATTCATTATATTTTAATTTGTTGTTAATATTTTGATCACAATTGCAATTAAGAAATATAACAGTAATATAATTACGATACTTTTTAAATAATTCCAAACTTTTATTTGCAAACAATAACTCATTTGAAAGCCGATTGTTTTCTTCGCGCAATTCAATGATTATATCATTTAACACAAGTTCTGCCATAATTACTAATATCAAAATATTTTAGTAGTCATATACGAATAGAGAAATACTTTCGAAACTTAAAAACAATTTAAAATTAAATATTGTAATTATTTAAAAGCCAAGTTTATTATTATTTAGTTTAGCATTTTAAACACATATTTTAATAATATTTGTTTACACACACATACTGTATGTCGATTTAGGGATTGTTTAATAATAATATTCATAAAATACAAACGCGCCAATACTACGTTAGGTTACGGACTAGTAATTCGCACGATAAGTATCATATATGAAGACGCTTTTTGTTTTTACTGTGTTTTGGTAGCCTTGAAACTATCGCGTATTCAGTCGCGTAGTCGATTCGTAGTGTATTTCTGTCTTAAAAATGAGCTCTAAGTCGCGTAAAAACAAAAAGCGTCCTCATATATGATAAGTATTGATAATTGTCGGCTGAAATCGAAAATTGAGAAAAAATCATAATATGGCCAGAATTTAACAAAAAGTGATGCAATATTAGCAAACATTAGAATAACTAAATAGAACAAAGTTTATGTACCGTATAAATAACGCCTAAAATACATATACTAATTATTCGTCGAGTTTAGTCAACTTTTTCATTATCTTTTCGTGTGTTTTGTAATGATTTAACATGTTTCGCTTTTTAGTGAACGCACGTTCACACTCAGGCCACTCACACTTATGCGGTTTCTCTCCTCTATGAACCATCATATGTAGCTTTAGACTATAATAGTTTCGAAACCGTTTGTCACATGCAGGCCATGTGCATTCGTAATTCTTAATATCATTATGAACAAGTTTATGTCGCTCTAAATACTGCTTTCGCGCAAAACTTAAATCACAACCTGGCCATTCACAAGCATATGGTTTCTCTCCAGTGTGTGTAAGCATGTGTGTCTTTAAATAAGTACAAGTCTTGAACGCTAAGTTACATTCCGGCCAATCGCAGCGATGCGCGCGTATATGAGCGAAATTCTCGTGCTCTTTAAGATCGATTTTACACACAAAACCGGCGCCACAACCGGGATATATGCACTTAAATTTCCTTAGCCTGCGGTGTCTCATACGATGATTCTTTATCTCTTTTATATCACGCGTTTCGAATGTACACTCAGGCCAATCACATTTGTACCGAAATTCTTGATGTACATTGCGCTGGTGTTCTGTAAGGTATTTCTGCGATAGAAACCCATCATCACATAAATCACATTTAAATTGCTGTTCATTGTTATCGGTTTCACCACTTAAATACTTAAATTCTTTATTCGACAATTTCTTTTTTTTATAACTCATATTTTTATCGCAATAAATGCCATATTTTTCGTCATTGAAAACGTCATAATCGCCATCACTATCACAGCGATTATCGCAAGAGTCGTCTTCCGACAACATTTCAGTGTAATCATAATCTTTAACTACTTTTCTTTTAATACTTCTTCGCGGTTTAACTTCCATTTGATTCGAATCATTCAGTTGATTATTGTTAAGGGCTGATTCATTGTTCAAATCACCATTCAATTCGGGTGTTGATTCTGTTTCGCTATTTATTCCGTTATTAATTTCAGCTTTACGTTTCGGACTCGCTTTATGTCCACTTTCGCACACAAAACCTGTGCCACAGCTGTAATCATAATCTTTATCTATTTTTCTTTTTATAATTCGTTTAGATTTAGTTTGATTTGAATTATTCATTTGTTTATTGTTAAGGTTTGATTCACTGCGCAAATCACTATTCGTTTCAAATGTTAATTCTGTTTGACAATTATTAATTTCAGCGCATTTCTCAATACTATTATTATTAATAGCAGTATTATAAAGTGCTTTAAATTCCTCTTCCAAATCGTGAATTTTTAATTTGTTTTTGGCATTTTGACGACATTTGCATTTAATATATAAAACAGCCGAATAATTCCGATACTTTTTAAACAATTCAATAAATTTGTTTGCAAACAATAACTCATTTGAAAGCCGATTGTTTTCTTCGCGCAATTCAACGATTATATCGTTTAACACAAGTTTAGCCATAATTACTAAATTTTAATTTTTTTTAAAGCAGTAATAATAGCGATCAATGACTTTATAAAAATACTTCAAAAAAAAACTCAAAAACAATTTAAAATGAAGTATTATTGAGTTTATTATTTATATTCTAGTGATTTAAACAGACAAAACATTTTATTTTAAAAAAATATTTAGGGATTGTTTATTAATTAATTTCTACAAAATACTATTCACACATTATAGGTTTTTATTGTATTTTTAATTCAGTTCAGCTTATCTATAATCAGAAAACAATATCAAAACTAGAATGAACATAATAAAGCGCTCACTTTGAATCAAATATTTTTTAAGTGAATAGATAAAAACGTATGTGCATTAGTTTAGTTAATTATAAATATCTGCACTACTTTTACGCCAAAAAACTTATTATATTGTTGTTTAAGATTTTTGTAATATTATTTTTAAGCAAACAAAACTTTTAATTATTATTGTTTCGCTAAATATTTTTATGTAATTTAAAAATTTATTATAAATAGTACTTCAGTGAGTGTTTAGGATATTTTTATGCATTCTTAGTTAAGCTGTCGACGAGTTAACATCAAAACTTATTAAAGACACGATTAGGCGCGTGTCATAACGTGTTTTAGCGTAATTAGTAAGACGCGTGACACCAAAATTTTCTCATATTTGCCCCAATATTACCATTTTTTGAACCCAATATGTGTCAGTTTTAACCAATTTAGCAAATTAAAAATTTTAACCAATTTAGTCATTTTTGACATGTAAGCCCTTTTTTGCCACCAATAAAGCCAATTTTACCCCATTTTTAGTCATTTATAACCCGATTTGTGTCCAGTTTTCCACTATTAAAGCCAATTTTGACTCAATGTTCACCAAATTTTGTGAACTAAATAAGTCTACAGACATCTAGACAGACAGACATTGCAAATACAACAGCTGACTTTTACAAAGTGAGCTACAAATTTAAAAAAAAAGCTTTATTGTTTGGCGCATCAAATTCGTAGATGGCTGTATAAAACAATGAGCACTCAGTAGCGTAAATATAAGCTTTCATATCCTTCATATTTGAGGGTTTTGAGAAGACCATAAATAGTTGATTAGAACAAACATATATGTGATCTAAGAATGAATGTTAATTTTTAGAAGTTGAGGAAGGAGTTTTTAAAATAGGAGTTGATTTAGAGAGGCCATCAAAAAAGATTTAGAAAATTAATCGAGTACTATTCTGATGTTTTTTCTTTTGCCCATACCATTCTTAGTCATAAGGATTGTTATCACGCAGCATAGATATTGGTGATCATAATCAATACACAAGCAGCCGTATAAGGAGTGATAACTAAAAATCCGGACTAAATACTTTGATGTTTTTTCGAAAAACTGAGAAAGCTTAAATATATTTTTTAATTTTGTAATAAACATTGAATCTCATTATTTGAATAAACATTAAGATCGATCCATTATCTGCAGATTTTCTTTTTAAAATCTTAAGGATCTTAAACAATAGCTGAAAATAGATTGGACAAAAATATTTCGTCAGAGTTTCTAAAAAAAGTTAATAACTATTGTTTGATAATTTAAACATAATTAAATTTTAGACACATAAGGACTTCTCTGATTTTGGATAAAAAAATTTAATTTCAGTTTTTCGATCGAAAAATCGATTTATTTAATTTTCGGTTTTTTTAGATTAACGGGTAGATTAAGTACCAAAAACCCACGAATGATTTGTTAAACTTTTCTTTTCAATCTACCATACACATCAAACATATCTAAATCTTTCTTGATTTTTCTTTACGAAAGTAAAAAATTTATAATTGTAATTTCTTACCATCACTAAAATAAACTGATAAAGTCGACATTTTAAAAAATTAAAATTAAAATCGAAATATGTTTATGTTCTGATTTTTAAGCATTTTTCAGAAAAAACTACATCTCGAAATTGTAAAAAGAATTTGACAGCTAAAAATTAAAAACATTTATTTTTGTAACAATAAAGAAACTTAAAATATTGCTGTCCAGACTAATTTTAATCAATAAATAAAATTTTTAAACTAAATATATGAAAAGTATAAGATAAAGTTTCAAACTTAATGTTTATTTGGTCAATGGTACACTACCTTTGTTTGTATAATTATATTATATTTTTATGTCATTTCAGTTTTTTTAAATAAACATAAAAACACAGTCCGGATTTTTAGTTATCACTCCTTATAAAGTCATTGTTTGAAAAACAGGAAATGAATAGAAAGGTTGATGATTAATTAGTAATAATTCAAAATTTCAAGTTCAATTCATTGCATTTAATTATATATAAAAAACTACTTTGGAGTTTTAAAAGTTTGTCGTCGACTGCTCCTATCAACCATTTGCTCAAAATATTTTTTTAGCTCTTGGAAACTTCGTTTCCATGATAAGGCCATCAAGATTTCTGTATTTCCAATATGGCCAAAGTAAATCCTTATTTATATTTATCTAATTGTTTATTAAATATATGTAAATTACTAAGTGATTTTGTGTTTAAATTTCTGATAATGTATCCATGATTTGTGCGCTGATATGAATCATGAGCCACCGCCTTCTGTAACGCATTTGTAAATTTTAAAATTTCTATGAGCCCATAGAATAAGCTCACCCATTTGATATTTTTCTTGAATCAGTGGTTTTCTGCACGGATATCTTTTACTATTATTGTATTGATAATGGCAGGGGTATATTTTTTCCATTTATAGGTTAAACTCCTTTTCTATGATTGACTGTTCCTATGTTTTTTAAACAGATACACAGACAACTTTGAAATATATGTATTTTGATTTAAAAATAATGTTAGAGTAATTACAATCTTACGAGTTAATTCTATTTATTGAAACACTATAATTTTTAAATATCTAATTATTTACAAAAAATATACAATATCTACAAATTTACAATTTCAAATATTTACATATTAAGCGCTTTTATGTTATATTTTTGTTTAAAGTTACTAAATAAAAGTTTAGTTGTCTATTGTGTTGATATGTTTATAAATTTTCGCTAATATTCTCTGGTTTGGGACTTCTGTTGTACAAGTTTTAAAGAGAATACGGAGGGACAATTTTTCAACAATTATTTTTTTGCCAGTCGTTGAAATAAATATCAAATTCATTATGTATACAAGAAAAACGAAGAAATAAATAACGTTGACTTTATCAGTTTGTATCCATAGTAAGCAGTAAACATTACCATATCAATAATGTTTCGAAAATAGTTAATAGCGAATTGCTTAAACCATCCTAAAACATATTGATAACTATACTAAAGTTGTTTTTTAACCTAAATAATTCAAAATATGTTAATTTTAATTAATGATTCTAACGATTTGAAAAATAATTAACTATTTTACTAATTTCTAACGAATTCAATTTTTTAAATATTGGTTAAAATTCTCTGTAAAATCCTAAAAATTGTCGATTAAATCCGATAAGTTTTAAGGGGGGTCTTATTTTCCTATATTTCTCTGGAAAAATATTTATCAAAAAAGTTTTCGGAAAATTTTAAGCCTTAAAGCTCGAAATATTGCAATTTTAATCCGTTGAGTTTTTGAAGGACTTACACTTTTAAAATTTTTGGAGTCAAATCAATAATTTTTTCTAACGATTAATAAACGATTTTCCACTGTTTTTTCTAACAATTTTCGAAACCCTACATATCAAGAATCTCGATCTTATTAATAAATTTTGACTCCTCATTAACGATATTTTAATTAAATTAACTAATGCACATATGTTTTTATTCACTTAAAAAATATTTGATTCAAAGTGAGCGCTTTATAATGTTCATTCTAGTTTTGATATTTTTTTCTATATTTTTGGAAGTTTCAATGCCTATGTAAAAATTTCACTGAAATTTATTGAGTTTCGCAAAATTTCAAATATCTCTAAACTAAATATGCATATATGTCAGACGAATGCATTAATCTAAGAATAAGTGAGTTTTATATGAAGGTGTTGTGAATTGTTTAAAATTATACTCTGTCAACGCAATACTTTTACGAATTTAAATTTGCTTATCACTGAATTGTGGCATTAATGCGTAAAATAGTTATTATAGTAGCAGTTTCGAATAAAACTAATCATAAATTTAAATACTTTTAATGCTCAATTAGGCGAATAATCATCGTCTTATCTATTTAACAATTATGTTATATTAACATTACATTAATTTACAAAAATTAAACTTTGAAAAAAGGAATCGCATTAAACCAAACTAATTTACGCTTTCTGTTGATGCCTTTTGAGATGTGTGACCATATTTCCCTTAACGGTGAACCTGCGATCACATTCGGGACACTTGAATGGTCGCTCTCCCCTATGCATCAAAAGGTGTTTATTTAAATTATATCGTTCGCGAAATTTTTTCCCACATTCCGGCCAATTGCACACATAATTAGACACCTCTTGATGAATCTTTTGGTGTCTCACAAGTCTGGGCAGTTCGGCGAATCTCCACTCACATCCAGGCCACGAACACTTATATGGCTTTACGCCGGTATGTGTACGTGTATGAGAGTTCAACTGTTGAGTGATATTAAATGATTTGTCACAACCCGGCCATAAACACTTTAACGGCTTTTCTCCAGTATGTGATCTCATATGAAGCGTT
>JAQIXJ010000377.1:0-37213 GCA_034700185.1 Phthiracarus laevigatus
TAAACTATAAAATTAGATTATTCCGGTAATTATCGGTATTAAGAGCAACTTGACCGGTAAATAATTTTGAAAACGGCTGTCATTACAGGTTACTACCGGTCTTATAACCGGTAACGACGAGCTCTAATTATACTATTTAATACGTTTTGAAAACGGTTACATAGCGATGATATTATTCCGTTCAACTCAGAAACTTATTAATTATCAAAAAAACTTCCAGAAAACAAAATCCCATAATGTGTTAACTATTTTTAATCTTCGTAGGCAACAGTCACCACAATCTCATTCTATTCGTACTAAATCTAATAGTTATTAAAACTAGTCATTAGATAGTCATTAGAAAAAATTTTTTAAAATTAGGTAGTGCATTGAAGGTAGTTTATTTATACAAATATTGATGGGCAATGCACTACCAAAGTAAGAGAAAATACTACCCCAAAATACTCAAACTTACAAAAATTTAGTGATACCACTGAAGTGTTAAATGAAATTTACTTTTGTTTTCGTTTATATTAAAAACATTAAACGTTTCAACTAATTTAAATTTAAAATTGATAAAAGACAAGCCTACATCATCGATTCATTAACCATGTTTTGACATCTGATTGGTCAATAAAATTATGAGTTCACAATAATTATTAATATGTTAACTGAGAAAAAAATAAATTTTTTAATGAATGGTTGTTTTACTATATAAAAAATAATCGAAATTATTTTCAAAAATCAGTTTAATTAATGATCATGAAAAAACTGTTATATTTAATGTTTTTAAGTTAGATTAGCTAAAAAGGTTTTGAGTTTTAACGCGTACAATTAAACAAAATTATTTTGCCGTAATAAATTAGTAGTAAATATCTAACAACAATCAAAATTTCATGGACATGTTTTCACTTAGAAGTATAGACTTGAAATTAGAATCATAGCGATTATGGTGGAGTTGTTAATAAATTATTCCATTAATTTGTAATTTTATAACGTTCTTAATATTATGAGATTAAAAACTTTGGTTAATACAAAAAAATAAATTATTGATAAAGAGTTTTTAGCTCACTATTATAAAAAAAAGTAGAGATTATGCTTTTGACTCTGTAAATCCTTCCTTCTGTCCGTTTGTCTGTGTGTCCGTTGTCTTATGTCTATAAAGGTAAAAATTCGAAAATCGATATTTTTAATAACGTATATGCTATCCATTTTTGAT
Organism: Phthiracarus laevigatus; assembly: GCA_034700185.1. Classification (NCBI taxonomy): domain Eukaryota; kingdom Metazoa; phylum Arthropoda; class Arachnida; order Sarcoptiformes; family Phthiracaridae; genus Phthiracarus; species Phthiracarus laevigatus. Next base: position 1,199 of record JAQIXJ010000377.1, read on the forward strand.
ATTTTAATAACTTATAGGCTTCTAAATTGATAGACTTTAGATAAAACTTAAAAAAAATCTAAACTATAGTTTCATTACAAATCCAATTTATGTAATGACGTACATGGTATCCTTGCTTGATATTTTAATATATTATAGGTCTCTATACTGTTTGTCTTTAGACAAAATTTTAAAAAAATCTAAACTATCTTTTTTGTACAAAACCAATTTTGGTAATTACATATATGCTATGCATTTTTGATATTTTAATACCTTATAGGCCTCTATACTTATAGTCATAAGACAAAATTTTTTAAAAATCTAAACTATCGTTTTTGTACAAATCAAATTTTAGTAATGACGTACATGGTATCCATGTTTGATATTTTAATATCTTATAGGTCTCTATACAGTTAGTCTTTAGACAAAATTTAAAAAAAAAATCTAAACTGTCGTTTTTGTGCAAATCCAATTTTAGTTGGAAACTATCCATGCTTGATTCTTATATATGTTGTGCAACGCTAATAATTAAAAGTTTAACTAAATATATATTTAAAGATGTGAATCAAAGTGAGCGCATTACTAATGTTCATTCTTGTTTTTAATTTAAAATTAATTAATTGCGCTTATTATTACAAAATTTTATAAAAATTCAATTATTAAATAAATAAGTTATGAAGTAGAGGTTGAAAATTTTTAAATTTTCGGATCTACTAACATTCCATTATCCGTTCGAATAAAAGTATCAATGTTCCATTAAGGGTGAAAAATAATAATGGATAGCTTTAACGTTCCAATACAGGTACTTTTTTTCGATTCTACTAACGTTCCACTCATTAACGTTTAACTTAAAAAAATCTTAAATAGTTTCGATTATCTCAAATTAACAGGTACTTTTTTTCGATTCTACTAACGTTCCACTCATTAACGTTTAACTTAAAAAAAATCTTAAATAGTTTCGATTATCTCAAATTATAAACTTTTATTCAGTTTAATTTATAAAAACAAGTTGCATAAAATTAATACAATATTAGAGACATTAATTAAATTTAAATTAATATTTTTATAGAAAAATATAAAAAAATGATTTAATTTATGAAAATAATATCCAGATTATCACAGAAAAATGTATAAAAGTTGTTAATTATAAAGTTTAATTTTAATATGTAAAATTTTTTTAAAATTAAATTCACAATAATTGTTAAAAATAATTGTGAAAATCTAACTAAAAACTCACAAATGTTCCATTAACTGCAGCCAAAAATTGTTTACGTTCCATAAAAGTTGAATACAATTTAATTTCACTCCGATAATATTCCATTACCGGTGCATTATTCAAAATGCACTTACGTTCCACATTGATAGAGTTAACTCGAATAAAGCTTAATATATAGCATGGCAACCGAAATATCAAGAATAATCTGTAAAACATTTTGCTATTTTTGAAATTATTACCGGAAAATGTAGTGAATGATTTTCATATTCCAATGTTTTTTTGCCGATTAACAATATGTTTTTTTATATTATTGATTAATTTGTGTTTAAACATGTGGTTATGATGGTTTATTACTAATCTTTCTAGAATGTAGTTTTCTGTGTTACATTATTATTCTTTAGTTATAAGTTATAAATATATATAAATTTAAAACCCATAAAAAATGAGGATAAGAAAATATTACACTAGTTTATAGATTTTATATTAAAGATTGTTAGTTCCATGAATTAATTCATATTTTGTATAACAACCTAATGAAGCAGTTTATTGGTTAATTTTGTATCATACTTTTGTATGATGCTATTATATCATGTTATTTGACTGTAAAAATCAATGTTATTTAATTTTGTTTTGACTTCTTTCTAATATATTAGAAATTAAATCTCCGTATAAGAATAAAAAAGCATTTTTAAATTAATCTTTATATCTTTTTACTATTTCTTTTCTGTGGAAATTTGAAATGCGACTATATAAAACAAACTTTTAAATTACGATTAGAATTTATGGATTTACAATTGATATGTCCTTTGAAAACAGAATTAAACAGTTAGTAAACAGAAGCTTTGCGGATTAAACGTGAATAATTTACAAAAATATAATTTATCGAAACTATGGCTAAAAAATAATGACACATTTATAGAGAGCACAATTTTCCATAGGATTATTTGAAAATTTGTAAAATATTAGATTCTAAACTAAAATGGCCCCCATGAATAACTAAAATACCAGTATAAACGACAATATTACCACCGAAGGCCTCCAAGCTAAAAATATTAGGCAAACTTAATCAACAAATATTTGAGTGACGGAAGAAAAAGTATCAGCAGTTTAGTGCACAATAATGACTTTATTTTATCACTTTACTTATCGCTATTTTGCGAAGTTTAAGCAAATTTGAAACTATTCTTCGCCACTGGTTAAATGCGACGATCTGAGCCAAACCATAGAAAGCATTATCAAAAACACTTATATGCGTAGCACTATTGGTTTATGTAATTTCATTGAAATTGGTACAACCAATAGTTTCTTGTTTTATCCAAATGAATTTATCGAGTTGACCAACTTTTTACTTTATCCATTGACAGATAAAAGAACATTTTTCCTAAGAAATCAACAAAGTGTTTTAATAGCCAAAAAAATTAATAAAATTATAAAAATAAAAGTTATTGCAAACAACATAAAGACTTCAATTAGTATAATTAGTTCTGATTTAAATAAAATTATGTTTTAATCTGGAAAAATAAGAAGTGTTATTATCAAAAAAGTTCCTTATGATAAACCTTTTAAAAACTCAAAAAAAAATTTGCATCGTCTAAAATAATAAAAAGTTGTTTCTATTGTTTATTGTCTTAAGAATATTATTTATTAGTTGTAAACTTAAAATAATTTTTAATAAACCAATTTATTTTTAATTCTATGAATAATTTTTTCTCTTGAGATATGCTATAAATACAATGTCATGTATAAATCTTATGTAAAGTTTGCTAATCATCTAAAAAAATGTCTTAGTTATATGATTGCATTAACAATACAATAATTTTATTATTTTAGTAATAAGGATTATTAGTGTTTTATTTCATTCAATTAAAGAAAACTATTTATTTTTATAGAATGAATCAATATTTAAGAACTCTTTTTGTGCCATAGAGGGAGTAAAAGGCGTAGAATCAACTTGAAAGTATTGTTAAAAAGTTTTGTCCAAACAGCAAAATTGAAAAAAGGCTAGCTTTACCGCGATATAGAAAAAACGGGTATTTAAGCTCTTCTCGTTAATATCAATGGACATCGTTTTAACGCCTACTCAAGTTATTTACCTTATATAGCCGATGTATTAGAAGCAAGACTAAAGAATCAAGCTGCTATCTCTGCGATAAGGCATATAATTGAGCATCAATTTTTTCGTGATAATGTAACGACTTATTTTGACTTAATTTTGTTAACTATAAAAATATTTTTTATTCGCAGAAAACTGTAATTATAATCGAAATGATAATTTTTTAGAACAATAATGGAATGACAAATTTGTTAAAGGAAGTATGAGAAAATGTTAAAGCTGTTAGTATTTGAATACGCGATCGACTCAAATTAATCGAAAATAAAAACATTTGTAATAAGTTTGAATAATCCTATGAAAATTTTAGTTCTCTTTGAATGTGTTGTTAATATTTAATAAGAATTTGTTAAGCAATAAAACTATATAATAACGTTATTATTATATTAACTTTTGTGATTACTTTAAAACATTTGATCGGTTATGAATTTAATCGTGCTAATTAACGGTGGCTATAATTAACGTTGACAAAACTTCTGTCTGTTCAACTATTTGCAGTGTAAAACTTTTTCTATTTTTCTAATAACCTGTAAATTTATAGTTTAAGGTAACTTAATTTAAAATTTCTTTGTGGATCAGTTTTATTTTTTTTGGCAAAAATGATGTCATTTAGTTTTCCGTGTATTAATTTAATCGTAAAATACAATTGTATAAAGAAATATTAAGAAAGTTTTTAATTTTTGTAGCAGACAGAATCTGTAGATGCAATAAATTATATAGCTATTCTTATATTATTATAAAATTAGAACAAAATATTCATAGAAAGCTCAATTTTTATAATTTTAACTACTAAGTTATTCAAATGTGAAAAGTGATTACTCTAAAATGTGAAATAGATTCAAAGGTTGAGCTAATTTGGACAGCATGTATTGATGCTAATGGTCAGCTGATAATCAGGTAAAAATAATAAAAATCAACCAAATGCAGCCATAAATCAATATGTAGATTCATTTTTCATATAAATACTTTAGAATTACGTTTTTTTATCTGCCTTTGCAACTTTGTCAGATATATGGATTTGACTATGTCTGTCCGTCGGTCTGTACGTCCGTCCGTCCGTATGAGCACACACTTATTTTAATTAAGGAATTTTGTTATTTACTCTAATAAAGAGTTTTTACCATTTTCTTACTCTAATTTAGGGATTTCACAGATTTCTTACTCTAATAAAGGGATTTTGATCTTCACTCTTATTAATGGATTTTAACAATTAATGAAATAAAAAATACATTAACCCTGCCATTCGGGTTTCTTACACTTATTTTTTATTTGAATCAAAATGTGCATTAGATATTTAAATTGTTAATATCTGCGTCCCCCTTAGGCCAAACAACTTATTATATTGTAGCTTTACTTAGCTATTATTATATTAGTGTCGTTAATTACAAAAATTTAATCAATAAAATAGTACTTTAATGAGGGTTTTAGATAAATTTATTCTTTCTTAATTTAGCTATAAGCGAGTTAACATCACAAAAGTTTTTTTTCCCAAAATTAGGCGGGTGTTTATATAACGTGTTTAAGTTTATTTAGTAAAAAAAATATTAAAATTAAAATAATAGTAAGACTCGTTACACCAATAGTCACTCATAATTGATCAAAAATTAACCATTTTTGAACCAATATTGTAACAGTTGTTACCCATGTTGACACAGTTTTAGTCATTTTTTATCAATTATTTGATCCTATTAAAATATTATTTGTTATTTTCATAATTGTAATTTGTTTACAATCAAAAATAAACATTATGGAAAACGGAAGTTCATTTTATTAGCATATGAAATTGGTGTAATCCCGCAAATAGTAGAAAATTGCGAACAGACAGACGGATTGACAGACAGTCAGTAGAACAGACAGACGGACGGACCGACGGACTGACGGAAAGTTAGACATGAACAAAGCTCTTCTTTTTCAAATAATTGAGCTAAAATTAGCTTTATTAATGTAAAAAACATAATCAATTAAGAAATATTAAAGTGCAGCCAGTCGAACGGACACGTTAAATAACGTACATCGTTTAATCCAAATTTCTGAAAAATTTTTCGTAAGACAAAAAATTAATTAAAAACTTCAAGAAATATTCAGTTTAAATAAATTACGAATAATTTAAAATTTTAATAGAAATTGAATTGAAAAAACAAAAGAAAATTGTTAAAATTATAATAAACTGTAAAGATTTAGTTTTTAGTAACTTTATTCTGATAGTTTAGGTTAATCAATAATAAATTTTGGCTTTAGAAGTACTTAAACTTTTAAATGAAAAATTAAAACAAAATTGTATATTGGGAATTCTGAAAACCGTTCTCATTGATTTTGCAGTACGATGAAAAGTTCTCTAATTCTTTTGTAAAAGTACTAACTCATAAGTTTCTTCTTCATTAACAGTTTTTGTTTCATACGGTTTTCTTATTAGAACCTTGAAATCTTTACTGAAATTAATGATGAAGCACTTAAAAGTAAAAGTAACTTGCTAAAACGATTATTAATCTTTAAGATAAAAGTTCAATAACTGAAAAACAGCATTTGAAATATATCTGTAAAATGAATTAAAAAACAAACAAAACATTTTTTATTTATTAATGTTTCGTTGAGTGAGTGATATTTTTTTGTATAGATGTCGACGCGATAACAACAAAGCTATTTTTAGACACAAATAGGCGCGTGTTATAATTTGTTTTAGTTCAATTATCAAGACGCGTGACATCAAAATTTACTCTTATCAGCCCCTATTTGAACCTTATTTTACAAGACTTTGTAACTATTTTGACAAATCTTGCAACATATTTGTTTATTTTACTCAGATTTATCTCTGATTTTCCCATAAAAACGCCTATTTAGTTTAATTTTACATCAGATTATACATTTAAAAGTCGATTTTCGTCTTTTTTAATTTATTCTATAATCATTTTACGCCTACAATTTTACAAAAATGTCTACTCACAGCCAGTTAAACCAATTCCATAGCTGAATTTTACAATGGGATTGAAAATGGAAACTTCTGTAATAATTCGATTTAAACATTTTAATAATATATATTTACAAGCTTTATTAAACTTAAATTTTATACAAAATATGTTAGATTTTAGGGTTAAATGAAAATTAATTAAAATAATTATGAAATGCTCAATAATTAGAATAAATATATTATAAAATAGACTATAAATAATTAGCAGCAGATTTTAAAATACAACAAATTGTAAATGTTCAGTTATTGGTGATTTAAATTGAATATTAAAAGTGAAGCATTAATAATTTTGGGTAGTGTTAGTAATGATTAATTCTTTTTTAAAACTAATTTGAAAACATTATTATCAAAGTTAATATTCTAATAAATTATTTTACTAATTAGTCGCTTTCAGCTTATCCTTATTATATATTAAAATAATGATTTCTCTAACTTTCTCTGTCACGTTATCCTACAATACAAACTTGAACCATTTTTACTGCCTTCACCCAACAATACGAAAAAAGTTATAAATGTAATATGCATACTGTTTTATCGCGCTAGAAATTAACCTAAATTCAACAATAAAATAAAATGACAGTTAATATAAACAAAATAATATGTTATACGGGAGTTATGTTTAAATTAAAAAAACTATTTCTAGATATCTTGTTCTTACCATAGTTGAAAAGAAAAGTATGTCAATAGATAATCATCGGCAGAATTTTTATGGTCAACAATGAGAACAGAAACAACCACATGTGTATAGTTTTGTCGTTCGAAATCCAGTAAAAACTTTTAATTAGTCATTCCAACTTTTGATTTTCATTTTAAAGGTTAAAGAAAACTTACACCGTTCAACTTATAGTGATTTTATTTCAAATAAACACTACATACGAATTACGTATTAAGAAATTTATGTAAATAGTTATTGGAACAAGTCATAACGCATTCATTGACTTTAGTACTAAAGATTTGATTGAAAAAGATGCTGAGGAAAGCTTAGTAAACGTACTTAAAATAATAGAAAGATTTGGAACGGATTTCGATATTAAATTTGCCAAGCATCTCAGAAACGAAAACTTTCTAGAAGAGGTGTTTCACAACACACGTGAATTTTCGATTTTTCACAAATCAACCAATACAGAAAAATAGAAATCTTCGATTGTTGGCAAAAAAATCAAATCAAAAACATGAACAACACAAGAATTAACCTTAACAGCTCTAGACTCTCTATTAACCTTTAGTATCGCGAAATAACAAATATTTCAAACCAATTAGTGGATGATTTCCGTGCATCTGCTAATCTATATCGAAACCAAATAATATTTATTTATTCAATGTTATGAGTTAAATTCAACGGATTAGTATATGCATGGAAACCAATTCCCGCTAATTTTAAATCCATATCAGGTCATTTTCGTCGATCAAATGAGTTACTATGCCAAATTCGTTCAACAATAATTGCAATCGTTGTGGTTAATTAAGGAAACAAAAATATTATATTCGCCGATCAGCAACAATTTGAGTTAAATCCTTGCTTACAAACACCGATCTCTTCACGAAAATTGCTTTTAATCTTTTTATAATTTTATTTTGCATATACCTTATAAAAATTAAATTAATCTATCAAACTAAGTATTTTACCATTTTAAAAAAAAATTATATCCACTAATTGTTAACACAATTTATTTAACCATCTTATGATTTTATTTATTTAATCCATTTATTAAATATTTTATGTTTATTATATTATCACAAATTATATAATTGAATTTTTTTATTAATCCATCAATTCTATTTATTATTATCAAAACTCTGTATTAATGCCAAACATATTTAATCTATTATTACCAAAAAAACTGATAAAAATTTGAAAAAGTTTCCAAAATTTAATAAATATTTAACAGAAGTATATTTTATTATATAGTTAAAACATTTATATTTTAGTTATCCATTTATAATAATGATTAATAAACCAAAAATATAAACAAAAAATTCTTATAAATAATAGTATTTTTTAAAATCTTAATAATGTGATTTAAAATTAAAAGACGCGTTTTGTTCAAGACTTTGGCAATTGGAACAACTGAACTGCTTAAACTTTTGAAGCTTCATATCCGGTTACTTACTATTAAGGAACGGATATCATTTCACTGTTATATTTATTCTCATTGATGAAGCACGTTTGATAAACTTAAGTCATCGTATGCTATGTTAAACAGAAAACATTAAAAAGAATCTAACTTTATTTATCCGCTTATACATCATTTCTGTGGTAACACACAAAATACCAACACATGATAAAGTTACAAAACTGGAGTATAAAATAATTGTAACACTACATACGAGGCTTTTTTCTTAACAAACGTTTTGTACTAACTTTTCGTTTATACGCTTATATTGTAATAATAAAGTTGTAATACATAATCGATTTATATAACAAAGTTATTCTTATAAGTATTAATTCATTTAAACCTTGTCTAAGTTAAAATGGCCTTCGCGAATTCGTTATGCACACCATTCAATACGGCATTAGTAAAGCTATTTAAAATAAAGCTCAATAATCCTCGTTTTAGTATTAGTAAGGTAAATCTATTTTTAATTCAATAATTCTATTTACAAAAATAGAATAAATGTTTCTTTTCAAGTTAGTAGAAAATGATATTTAGAATAATAATGAGTTATTATTCAAACTGTTTCTGGAAACTATTGTTTACACTAAAAAGATGATAGACATTAGCGCTTAGTTTGATATAAATTATGAATTGAACTATCTTTCTTTTTAACTTTTTCTTTAAAATTAATTTACAGATTACTTTAAAAATTAAGATTTACTTTAAATAACATAAAAATCATCATAAAAAAATAATTACTTTAATAGTCTTTTGCATTAGAATTAAGAAAAAATTGACTATTATGCTTATAATATAGATAAATTGTTTTATTTATTTTTAGATAGTTTTCGATTATTGCTTACAAACAAACATGCCAAACAAACAGACATTTACAAATACATAATATGGGTTTTTTAGAAAAACTTAACTTAAAGTTTTAAAAAATTAATTGACTTTTAAAAGTAATATAATTTATAATTTATTTGTTATTTCTTTACTTTTAAATCCAAAAAACCAAATCATAAATATCAGCCCAAATTAATAAAAAGAATAGTTTATTTTTAAAAATAAACTTAGCTAAATCTAATCATTTACAGTTTGTTATAATTTATTAAAATGAAAAAATTCTATATTTTTATGACTTTTAGTTGCTTTTTACTAATTATGTGTTTTCAGTGCAAATAATAATTAATATTGTTGTTTTGTTTTTAGAAAGCCAAAGCAAAAATGTTTGACATTTGTTTTCAATTAAAGAAAATAACAAAAATAATTTGAAACGCAAAATTTTGTTAAAAACGAACATAAAAAATAAGTGAAATAAGAAATTTTCAAAAAGTAAAAGTAATTTACATATTTATTCTGTTAGCATCTCAACTTGATTTTCTTTGATGTTTCCAGATAAGTCAAAAAGTCTGCGTTTCGTGTTGTAAGAGTTGGTGAGTGTTTCATGCTGTGATAACACATCTTTAATCGTCTCCACTATCGGGTTATTTGTAAATTGACCAAAACATTGCATCATTCGTTTTCAGCATTCTTTTGATGCGATATCTTAAAAATTCATCAATTTTAAGCTGAAATTAAACTTCTACATATAATTTTTAAATCAAAATTAATTTTTTATTAAATCAACTTTAGTTATAATATAAATTGTATTTTAATAATTCTTTTGAAAGAGCAAAGTTAAAAGTTACTAGCCAAACCAAAATTAATATAGCTCTACTTAAAATATTAGATTATAGTTACATAAAACTAATTATTTTATTTTTTGATATTGCAAATTATTAGTTTTTAACTTTTATTTGAATTTATAATCTCTAAGTTTTTAATTGCGTATTTATTTAGTTTATTATTTAAACTTTTAAATTAAATCATTAATGTAGTATAAAATATGATGTATCACAAATTTTTTTAGCTCAAATTGTATTATTTTATATATGTAATATAAGTTTGAATTTGACACGTTTGATTATCTGCTAACTTTTTTTTATTTTTTAAATTATTTAACTATCAGTCGATAAATATAAACAAATTAAACAAAATGTAAAATAAAATTTATTTCAAATTAAAAAATTTATCAAAAGAAAAAAATTAAAGAAACGATAAATTATAATTTAAAAGTTAAACTACACCTCTTTATATGTCGAAATAATCTTTAAAATTTAACAATGATTAGCATAATTACTACTAATTTTTATTCAAATCAAATTCAAAATAAAAGCTACTTTTTATTAAAACAACTTAAAAACTTAAATTTGTTCTAATTAAAAGTTACAAGCCAACCCAAAATTATTATTGCTTACTTATAATATTAGATTTTAGTTGCATAAAATTAAGTTTACAGTTTGTTGAAACTGTAGTATTTTTTGATGTTGTAATTTATTCACTTTAAATTAATTTCTATTTATATTTTATAAAGTGTTTATTTCTAATTGAATATTTATTTCGTTTTTTATTTAATTTTTAAAATATTATCACTCACTAAATAAAAATATATATCTGTAATTTTTTATTTAACATTTTAATTTTTAGCTCGCTATCTATTGGATTTGACATGTATTCATCTTTAAACTTTTTTTTACTTTTAAAAAGTTGAACAATCGGTCGTTATCTGTTAGTATCTGTCGTTATTATTATTCGCCGCACAGTGTGGTAAAGAATGATAATGTGAATCTTATAAGAAAAAAGGCTTCTTGTTGTGGCGCGTCTCAATTATTACTAACATTAATATTTTAATTCTTATTATGTAAAAATTTAATTTTTGTAAATTATATAATCTCTACTTTTTGGGAACTTATTATTACTCTTTTATTATTATTTTGCGCCATTGAAAGTTTTAATAAAACAAGATATATGCAATGTAATAATTTACACGATTAAAATATAGGTAACAGATATTACTTTTGGTGTGATTATATATATCACTACCGACTATTATTAAGCTAATGTCGATATCGCGTCTGACTGTTTGTTTTACTCGAATGTATTACATTACTATTATAGTTATTTCAACTCGTTATAACAATATTTCAAATATTTCGCAGGATGTAAAATATATAATAAGTATCATTTCTGGCATGTAATGTCAATAAATCACGATTAAACCTTGTAAATGATTTAGTTTTCTTTATTTAAGTTTATAGTATATAATTATATAAATAACTATCATCATAATAATTATTGTTCATTATTTTACTTAATAACATCTTAATTATTTTAAAACGTGAAATAGTTATGCCAACCGAACCAAAAAACAAAAAGAGTCTTCGTTGCATTATAAATAGTTTTTATATCTATTTATAATTTATATATTTTTTTAACTAAAGATGTTTAACTTTTTGAAAGTTAAAGCAAAAGTTGAATTTTTTTTTGATATTTACTTTCGCTTGATGTAAAAGTAAAATACAATTAAAATGAAAAAAAACCGTCAAAAGCTAAAGTATATTACAAGCCAAATGAATAAATTTCTTAAAGCGAAATTAAAACACAAGTAAAAAGTAAAATTTTGTTAATGGTAAAAGCAAAATCAAATTAAAATCAATATTGCCAAAATAAAACGCAAAAGACAAATTATTTGTATTTACATTTTAAAAGTTGTATTAAAAATCGAAATAAAACAGCAACAGTTAAATAAATACTTTAATTAACATTATGCTTAAAAAAAAGTTAAATACAAGCAAAAAGAAAAATAAAATTAAAATTAATAATTAAACAAATAAAATACAAAAAAATCTATATTAAAATATAACTCAAAATCAAAATTAAAATTTTAAAGATAAACAGCACGAGGGCTGTGTATAATTTTTTACGTTACAAAAAACTGAAATTAAATAGTTAAACTTAACTTAATTAAAAAATTATAAGTGTATCAATAATTATTTTGGTTTATATATCATTATATATTTCTTTACTTTTTATTTTGTTGATATTTCCGTTTAAATAATTTTAATTTCTGTTATTTTGTTTTATTTTTTCAATTCTCACATAACCTTTTTCGTGTAATACAACAATAGGTTAAAAGTTTCAGATATTTTGAAGCTACGATCTTAAAAATTGCTAGAATTGTATTTTTAAATTGTAGAAAAGAGAGAGAGAGAGAGAGAGAGAGAAACATTCTTTTAGTGTAATAAGGTTAAGAAAAAAAGAAATACAAAAAAGAAATTTCAAATAAATTAAAAATATTATCATTATTTATACTTAAACAAAATTGTGCAATTTAAAAAAATTAAAAACCGAATAATATACAATTTAAATACCTTTGAAAAAATTATACATTTTAATAGATATTTAATTTAAACAGTTAAATTTATTAAACTAAATTTCTTTATACTATAAATATTAGTTTAAATTTAAATATGTTCTAATAATTATTTTGAAGCAATTATAATTTTGGAGGTTAAGGCCATCGTAATTTAATTTTTTAAATTTTTAATACAATGATAAAATAAATGTAAAATTAATCAAGGATTAAATTTTTAGCTTACTTTGAAAAGTCTAGCTATTGTATTTGACATGTCTGCCTGTCTCTCTGATTGGATGTCTTTAGATTTTATTCATCACAAAATCAGGTACAAATGAACAAAATAGGGTCAAAATTTGCCAAAATTGGCTTAAATAGGAGCAAAAAAAGGCTTAAAAATTGTCAAGAATGACTAAATATTGTTCATGATTGTCATAATAGGCGCAAAACAGGGCTTAAAACTGGTCAATAATGACAAAAATTGGGCTTAATTGGTCAATCCTGAAACAAAATCGGTTCAAAAATGGTTAATATCGTTACAAATATGAGTAAAATTTAGTTTCATGTGTCTTAATAATTATAATAAAGCATGTTTTGACCGCTTCATATTTTTCTATAAGCTGAATTTTGATGTTACCTCGTCGACAGCTGAAATAAGAAAGAATAAAAATTACATTACACAAGTGTTGTTTCCATTTTTGAAAATCGAAATTAAAATGTAAATATAATATGCATTTTATTTTCGATTAATTGAAATTGAAATGTAATTTAAATTATTGCATTTCAGTAAATCGATTTAGAAAAGCAAATTTAAATCAGAATTTTTAAAATTAAAACGTCATTTAAATTAAACAAAAATTTAAAATCAAAATTGAAATGCAATTTTAATTATTGTTTATTTTAGTATTGACAAAATCGAATTAAAAATAAGTTGATATTGAACTAAAAAAAATTATTTTTAAACTTATTTTTTGGGTAAAAACGTTCTTTAATGTTAATAAGATAAACTGGTTGTTTCAATTTTTGAAAATCTAAATTCAAATATAAATATAATATGCATTTCTATTTCGATTAATTGAAATTGAAATGTCATTTAAAAAAAGAATTTTATAAAAAATTCAAATTAAAATGCATATTAAATAAAATGAAAATTAAAAATGTTAATCTAAATGTTAATGAAATAACAGTATAAAAAATATTGAAATATAAATGCAATTGAATTAATTAAATTTTTAAAAATTGAAATAGAAATACAATTGAAATCGAAAAACTCATATGGAAACAACACTAATTAACATTCACTGATGTACTATTTATAACAATGTTTCAAATCACATAAAAATTTTTATCGAAACAATAAGATTCAAAAGTTTTGTTTGTTTAAAAATAGAAAACAATAATATGAACCAACAATAGATTTAAAATCAAAGTGATCGAATTACTAATGTTAATTTTTGTTTTAGCTTAATTTTTGTCAATAATGGGTTAACTGAGTCAAACTTGGGTCTAATTTAGCTTTAAAATCATCAAAATATAGCTAAAATTTGGTCAAAACAGACACAAAATTGGGTCAAAATGGTTAATATCAGGGCAAATGTGAGTAAATTTTGATTTCACGCTTCTATTTAATTAAACACAAACATGTTTTAACTTGGGCATACATGTGTATTTTTATGTTTACTCGTCAACAACTAAACTAACATTGAATAAAAATTACCGAAACCTTTACTGAAGTATTATATATAACATTGTTTTAAAGAACATCAAAATTTTAGTGAAACAATAATAATAATATGTATTGTTAGCATTAAAACACAATTACAAAAATTATAAGCAGCAAGCTTTTTGGCGTAAAAGAAAAGCATATATTTAGTATTGACTTGACTAATGCACATATCAATTCACTTAAAAAATTTAGAAGACAAAGAACGCATTAGCAATGTTTATTTAGCTAATTTTGAATATAAATTAGGAATAAAATTATAATTTTGCTTGACATAAATTAATATTCAAAACTCAGAATCACGATATAACACTTGTAAATGTATATATTAATTTTTTACAAGAATGAATAAATAAATAAACATTATTAACGCTATCACTTTGAATTTAATACATTATTAAATAAATCTGTATGAGCAATAGTTATTTGAATTTTTAGCATTTAACTCTTCGATTTATCGGTCTATAAAAAGTTTAAGCAAATTAAATATTGTTTATTTTTGTCAAGTATAAGCCGTGTACATCTTATATAAAAATAAGTCATATATAGCTTACTATTTTCTACTAAATATTGTCACTAAAAAATAGCACTCAAAATTACAATTACACTCTATTCATTATATATGAAAATCACAAACGCACAGAATATTTGTGAGAACAAAATCGGTTATCAAATAATTTCCGTAATACAAGTTTTTGTATAATTTTTCACATTCAAACATATATAAAATTTCTACAACATAAATGAGAAGAAGACATGGATAGGATTTGTATGATCACAATATCGGTTAGCAAAAAATTTCCGTAATACGAAATTTTGTGAAAATAACCAAACACGACTACAAATACTCGCTCAATGACATATATGGAAAACAGAAGAGGACAGATTATGCGTTACCACTAAATCGGTTAACAAAAAACGTTCCTAAAACGGGTCTTTGTATAATTGTTAACGCATGACTACCGATATTTGCTCTTCAACAAATATAAACATCAAACATTGACTCAGAAAAATAAATTTAAAAAACTTCCAAAATATTTTTAATAATCGTTAGAAATAGTAAATTCCCGGCCAAAAATGTTATTGCTTTAATTAAGATAATTAAATAAAGTTGCCTTAAACTATTGTATTACAGTTTTCTTAACTTTAATTATACTAATTAATAAATGTGTTTTTAACTCTGCATAATTAACTATAATAACCAGGAACGGACTCATTAAATTTAGGGGGAATGTATAGAACAAGGTCAGCAACAATATGTATATATTTAGTTTTATTAAAAAATAAACTTAAATAATGTTAATGGAATTTTGAATGTTTAAACAAAAAATTGAAAAAACGAAATAACAGCACACGCATTAACAATAAGCAAATTATTTGAACATAACAGTTTAATCGATTCAATACTATTATAAACCAAACCAATCCAAAACCTAATCAAAACTTAACCAAAACCTAACCAAAACTTAACCAAAACCTAACCAAATCTTAACCAAAACTTAACTAAAACCTAACCAAAACTTAACCAAAACCTAACCAAATCTTAACCAAAACCTAACCAAAACTTAACCAAAACCTAACCAAAACCTAATCAAAACCTAACCGAAACCTAACCAAAACTTAACAGATAAATAATACTAGATTTTTGTTTTTCTTTTTAATGTTATTTTTTACAACAATAAAGTATTTTTATTAAGCATTTTATAATGCTATAATTGCCGACCTTGTTCTATACATTAGCCAAATTTAGTTTTCTTTATTTATTTGTATACATTTTCAAGATATAGCTGTACAGAAATTATAAAAATCAAGATTTAATGTTTTAAAAAAGAAAAATATATTAAATGGACGACATACCGTAATGGACAACATTCCGTAATGGGCAATTAACCGTAATAGACGACTTACCGTAATGGACGACTTACCGTAATGTACGACATACCGTAATGGACAACATTCCGTAATGGACAATTAACCGTAATGGACGACTTACCGTATTGGACGACTTACCTTAATGAACGACATACCGTAGTGGACAACTTACCGTAATGGACAACATACCGTAATGGACAACATACAGTTATGGATAGTTTACAGTAAAGTAATGGAAAGTAATGTATTGAATTTGGTTAGAAATCTTTTGCGTTTGAAGGTAGTATGTTGTTCACATAAAATGTTATTTTCATTAAATGTATAATTTTTTATGTGTTAATACACTACTTTTATTTTTTCTCAGGCTTGACGAGAGAAAGATAATATAGTAATTATAACCCCCTAACCCATAATAAAACTAACTCAATAATGCTTATCATTATTGAGTATATGGGTTCTTGCACGGTCGAGACGTTCCCCTATTTCTCCTTAATGGCTGCACTAAGGATTTGCCACCATGCATGTACTTTTAGTATATGACCAATTTTAATAGGCGGTGCAATCAAGCGTGATTAGAGCTGGTACGCTTACAATTACAGGATTGTCTACCAAGTAGGTCATGCTCGATAAGTATCTAGAACTGGGTGCGGCTCGATCTACGGCTGTCTGGTAAGGACTACGTTGTACTGATGAGACCAAAAGAGGTCGAAATCGAGAATATTTTTGTCCGTTTTTGAACGGGGTATTTACTAGTTTTAATATAAAATAGTGGTAGACTTTTATATTATGATTATTACTGAATTCAAGATAAAATAAAGAATGTGTTATAAATTAGAAAAGGATAAAGATAGGAATGCACGAAAAGTTATTATATTATATAATACGTTACCGTCTTTATTACCTCTATCTTGAATTGAATTTAAAAACAATATTACAATGGAAGAAAAAGCAGTATTCAACAAGTGTTGAAAAGGTCCAATTGCTTCTTGCAAATATGTTGCTATTTTTAGCTCACTTTGTATAGACAAATGCGAGCTTATGGAATTGAGTATGTCCGTCCGTCCGTCCGTCTCTGTCCGTCCGTCTCTGTCCGTCCGTCTCTGTCCGTCCGTCCGTCTGTTAGTCCGTCTGTCTTCCTGTCCGCAGTCTCATATTAATAAAGGGGTTTTACATATGTCTTATATTAATGTAGGAGTTTTAAATCTTGGTTTCAAAACTTGTAGATTTGTGACATTAATATACATAAGCATATAAAAGTGAGCTCTCTATGAATGTTCTGTTTCTTTTTTTTATTCTTTATAACGTTATGCTAGCCTATTAGCGATTTTAACAAATAATTTAAAGTTACAAATTGTGATTTCGTAATGTATTAACTTTTGTAGAAGTTGTAGTAGAGATATCTTATGTTCAAATTTCCAACACTCAAAAATTTGTTTCATTTCACATGTGTAATTACTGTATGGCAGTTTTAATGAGAAACTGAATCTCCAATTCTGAAAAACGGAATCTCTTATACTGAAAAACGGAATGTCCCATTGTGAAAAACGGAATCTCCAATACTGAAAAAAGGAATCTCGGAAAATTCCTTAATTAACATAAGAAATCAGTAAAAATCCTTTAATTAGAATAATAAGTTGTTTAAAATCAATTAATTAAAATAAGAAATCATTTAAAATCCCTTAATTAAAATAAGATATCGTTTAATATCTTAATTGAAATAAGAAAATGGTAAAATCCCTTTATTAAAGTAAAAATCAAAATCTCTTAATTAGCATAAGAAATTTTTAAAATCCCTTATTAAAATTAAGAAAAGGGTAAAATTATTTTATTAAGCTAAAGATTAATATCCCTTAATTAGAATAAGAGTGAAGACGGACGGATGGTCGGATGGACGGACGGACATTGTCAAATCTATATCTCTGTCTAGAAAGTAAGATATAAAAATTCAATCGAAGTTGAAACTATTGTGGAACAACACTATTTTGATGTGATAAATTTACTGTTTTTAATTACATTTTAAAAAAAGTGTTTTGTTGTGTCCAGAACTTTTGCTTAAATTAATAGTGTAATTTGAAAAAGAAGGAAAACAGTTTTGGCTTAAGTTTATGCGAATTTTTTTATACAAGAAATATGTTTATTTTATAGACTTTTCATTGTTACGAAACGAATATTATTAATAAAAATTAAATTTCTGAACATATCTTAACGCTCGCATCACAAATTAATGTTTACGATAAACTTAAACGAAACTGATGTCTTGATATGTGAATTTAAAAGTTTAAATAATATTCACAGATTTATTCTTAGAAAAGAAAATATTTAATGATAAATTTACATATAAAAAATGTCAATTATATGGCTCACATTTTTTAAATAAATTTAAAATCAAACAAAAAAATCAAAAAAATTCTTGATTTCTGTTAAACAACGTCACTATTTAGTTAAAATTATGAATTACTTACTTAAATTAACTTTTATCAAATTAAGTTCATCAAATTGTGGTCAAATTATAATGACAATTAATGACTTTAGATTAACTTAGTTTGTAAAAAGTTAAATAAAATAGAGATTAGAAGGATTTTTAAATTATGTTAAATCAAAATAATTTTATAAAATACATTCGATTTGAATTGACTGGGTAATAACGGTCTAATAACTAAAGTTTTAAGAACTAATTTTAAAATATTTGTAAATTCAAATTTAATAATACAGTATGTCCATCCGCTATCAAAGTAATGTTTATTACACATTGCTGTTATATACAGATATGGAATGTTGAAAGACATCGATTAATGAATTATTTCGACGTCGATTTTATAATTGTTTTGTTAAAGATTTCATATGGATATGTTTAATCTATTCAATACTATTATTAAACTAATGAGTGGAACAACAAGCTTTGAAGTAATTTGATTAATGAACGTAAAACTATTAAACAAAATACCTTGTATCGCATCTATAATAAAAACTTTTGACATATTTTCATTGAATAATTTAGATATTTTTATTAAAGTGATGAAAAAATTGTATTTTAATATTTTATATCTAAATATATAATATCGCTACATACACTCTGTGATTATATGTGAACTGAAATCCCGTTTATTGCATTGGCGTTAATTTTTAACATTTAATTTAAAATTAATTTTACTTTTACTTTCGCTTTTAATTTCCCATGTTTTTTATACTTTTTTAAATTTTTAAAATTTTTAACAAAGTTATTTGAAACTGTAATTAAGATATTTGGTAAATAGATCTTTATAAAAAATATTTAAAATGTTAAGCTTTTGGCTATGGATAGATTTCTAGATCACCTATTTAAAACTATAACGAACATTATAAATCAAAATATTTCATTTATTTTTTAGGTTAATAAAAATATTCATTTGAAAAAGAAGTCATAAATAAATTCATTTAATTAAGGCAGCTAAAACTGTTATATTTTTGCTAACCGTTTAAAAAAACAATATCAAAAACTTCAAAAAATTCAACTAAAAGTTATGAAACTATAAAGTTAATAAATTAGTACAATGTTTTACAACAATGTTTTGTTACAAAAAAATCAAATAAACAATTAATGAAAGTGTAAAAAACATATGGAGACAAAGTGTCCAAAGTGGGATACACAAAAGAAATGATAAATCCATTAGATGAATTTTTCATTAATGGATACTAAGTTTAAATCTATTTGCCAAAAACAAATTATTGGATTTGAAAAAATCTAGATGTTAATTTGATCGCACACCCTTTATAAAAATGTAGTGGATTTGTTTATTAAATTTTATTAATTTATTTCTCGGATTTTATGAACATCGAAGTTTGGATCATAATCTGATCAATATGCGCAAAATCTAGTAATAACTCGCATATTTCGGCAAATAAACAATATTTTTGTAAAAATGTCAAAAATAATTTTTAATTTTGAGTAGCATACGACGATCTTTGATGTATTTTTCAAAAGGTTTAAAAATTATAAAATTTACTAATAAAAAATTCATGCAAAAATTAATTGCCGAGCTAGTGTATACGCTACGTAAGACATACAGACGAACGGAGGAATGAAAGGACAAACGGAAGGACGGATTGACTGGCTCAGTCAAAACCATTAGCTCGTTCTCAAGAAAGTGAGTTAAAAAATTGTACGAGAACAAAGATGGCAATCTATTCTGACAGTATCCACTTTAAACTGTGACCGTGATCAATTTTAACAACACATATACATCGTTAATTTGTCTTATTGAGATATTATGTTTAACTTTAATAATAAAATTTATTTTTGATTATTTTTCATTTTCTTTTTGTTATATTTTTTAGATACTATGTATTAAGAACTTACATCAATCAAAAGTTTATTCCAAAATATAAATAATTTTGTCTAAAGAACAATGATTTTGGTTAAAATATTTAGATGGAGATTCTAAACAATTAATCGATTGTGAAACAGAATAGAATTCGAAATATGTATCTATATATAAATGTTACAATTTATATATAATGTTTAGCTAACTGAAATAAATAAAATTTATTAAACTCAATACATGTGAAATATGCCTTTGACCACAGCACCGCGAGGATACTACAACCAGAGACAGGGGTGTGTGTACACCGATATCGGATTAAGTTCCATATAGGAGTTCAATTAAAATAAAGATTCTAAACGTTCAACCAATAATTCATTTTCTCGGAATAGGTTTCACTGTACTTTTAATTTATTATATAATTGTGTCTCGTAGCTAACAACGCTACACAATCTGTTTTCAATTAACTTTTTAAATAAATATTCAGTGAATTAAAACGAATACATTTTATTTATTAAAAATACAAATCTATCTCTTTTCTCGAGATCAATGCGACCGGTCGATAGAAAAACAAATATAAGACTAAATTATTTTATAAAGAAAAACCGACAAAACTTATTAATAGTTTTAAACTAATGTTGTTTAACTTTTTAGTCATTACATTGTTTGTTAGAGATTTTACATATTAATAATTAAAATACAATGTTTGTTACACAAACTTATTAATAATAAGAAGAACTTTATAATAATAATAAAAAAAACATAATAATCGTTTAAAAATAGAAAAGTATGGGTTAAACCCTTTCGTAATGAGTAAGGCGTATCTCACTTCTGCCCAGAAGATTTTGTATAGAGGGATCAATTCCTATATACAAATCTTTAAACATAATAATAAAAATTTAAAAAAATCGAAGTGAAAATAATAAACAAAAGTAATGAGAGTTAAAACTCGATCATTTACTTTTATTCGAACGCATTTTCGGAGATCCTATGACTATATGTACAACAGAGTGAAGCCTTAAACGTAGAAAAACGAGTTTTCTTCACTTTAACATTAACGTGGTTTGCAAGAAGTGTAAAAATAAGAGATTATGAATTTAAAGTAATGAAGCATAACAAGTTTATAACACATTAAAGAATTTTAGAGATTTTAGTGTGTCTTACGCCCAAACAGGCGATAATAATCAAATTTATAATAGTGCTAAACGCATGTGATATTAAATGGTTTTTAGTGACTTAAATATCAATTTAAAATGTCGTAAATGCATATATAATCGCTATTAGATTTTAAATTTTCTAAAAATTTTAATTATAATGTGTCTAAAACTAATTAAAGTTTCGATATTATTAGCGTATATAACGCGATACAATTAAATAATAAAGTAATTAAAACTGGAATGCGTTTCACTCACACGTTAACTATGAGCGTGTAAAACGAGTGTTAATTCATTACTTATATATAATGCACCCCTTATTTCGTCTTAATTCGTAAAGTGTTCTATAAATCTAATTCTAAAGTCGAAAATAAAATAAGTGAATATACAGAAAAAAGGAGTGCATGGATAATACAATCTATCCATAAAGTTTAAATTCGGGTTGAAATTTATAAACAAATAGTTGGGTATGGTTCAGTCAAGTTGGCTTACATACTGGAAAAGAAACATGCATTATTAAATCTAAAAAATAATGATAATTATCGTTTTTCAAATTCAATAATTGTTGGATCATTTGTTTTCAAGTCAAGATATCAATGAACAAAATTAAAATATTATAAACAGTATAATCAACAATTTAATTTAAAGAATTCGACATTTCCAATGAAGTTGACTAAAATATCTTCGTTTGAAAAACAAAATCAACATCTTAACTTAAGTTTTAATAGCTATGAATGTTTTGATAAAGGAAATAAAATTAAAATTTTAAAATATATAAATTCAATTGAAATATGATAAACATTCTTTATTATAAACAATATTATACATATGTAACAAATTTTTATTGATTTTTGAGACTCAACAGCTCCAAATACCACCAATTTTGTCATCGATATTTAGCTGAATTTGAAACTTAAAAAAATAAACAAACATTTAGAAAACTGTCAAAGTTTTAAAGCTACGAGTTGTTTTACCTGAGATGCTAGAAAATATTTTAAAGTTCAAAGATTATTCACTTACAAAGAAATATAATTACAATGGGTATGCTGCTATTGAAACAGTTTTGGAAGACAAACAAGAGATAAAAACAAATAAAACAAAAATCACTCATGTTTATAAGCTTGTGGATATTCTTAAATTATTATTAACTTTGATGGCGATATTGTTTTTCAAGATCTATACCGTGGTATAGATGCAGCTGAAAAGTTTTTACAAGTTTTATCAAGTGTTTCACGTGAAATATTTTGAAACTCAAAAATATCAAACCAATGACGCAACTAATACTTGAACAACAAAGTAAGCAACATTGTTAACTGTGTGAAAATGTATTTGAAGAAAATCAAATAAAAACTCGTGACCACTGTGATAGTACGGGATTTTTCCGAGGTCAAGCTCATTTAGAATGCAACCTAAGCTATAACTATCGTAAGGATTTATCGATATTTTTAAATAACTTGAAAAATTAATACTCAAATCTTATAATTAAAGGTTTGTCAATCGAACAATTTAAGAATTGTAAAATTATACCATCAACAAAGGAGAAGTTGTTAACATTATACAACAAAGAAAAATATATACTTCATTATAGAAACTTAAAACTATATTCATAATTAGGTTCAAAAATAAGAAATTTTTTCCGTGTTTTATCGTTTAAACTATCCAAATGTCTCAAACTATTTATTACGTTAAACAACATTAAGAAAACAATCTCGAAATACTTTTGAGTCTGATTTTTTTAAGTTATGTGTAAATGCGTTCTACGGCAAAACTGTAGAAAACGTTCGTGAACATAAAAATGTTAATTTGGAAATGACAGATAACCAAGCCAAAAACTGGATAAAAAACCACACATTGAATCTTTTGGTATAATAGATAAGAATAAAGCTATTATGAAACTTAAAAAATAAAGTTAAATTAAATAAACCGATTTATATTGGATTTATAGTATTGGAATATGCAAAACATTTTATGTATAATTATCACA
This sequence comes from Phthiracarus laevigatus, assembly GCA_034700185.1. Classification (NCBI taxonomy): domain Eukaryota; kingdom Metazoa; phylum Arthropoda; class Arachnida; order Sarcoptiformes; family Phthiracaridae; genus Phthiracarus; species Phthiracarus laevigatus. The sequence continues at coordinate 24,833 of JAQIXJ010000377.1, forward strand.
TTAATATTTTTGAGAAAATTTATGTAAATATTATACAACTTCTATATCATGACACCGATTCATTTATATATGAATTTGAAACAGTTGTCTTGTATGAAGATTATAAAAATACCGGAACTTAATTTTTACTTTGACTTTTCAAATTATAATCAATTAAGATTTCATTATTATGATTCAAAGAAAAATCACTTGGATTTATTAAAGACGAAACAAATAAGCGACCAAAAATTGACTTTGTTAATCATAAACCAAAAATGTATTCTATTTTCTTCAAAGATGAAACAAAAAACGTGCTAAAGGACTTTAGTCATCCATTTTAAAAAACTTCATCACGCATAATGATTATATTGATACACTTGAAAATTCTTTAATATATGCAGTAACAAGAATTCAAAGCAGTAAGCATCATTTAAAAAATTTAAAAATAAACAAGTTAATCTATTAACCATTATGTGAAAAACGATTTATTAATAAAGATAAAATAAAGTCATTAGCATTTGGTCATAAAAATTGTAAATAAAAATGATAAATAAAAATCTTGATGTAATAAAACTTTTCATTCTATTTTATTTTCTTATAACTTTTAATGTCAACTTTTCTTGATACTGATCTTCAAAAAATCAATATTGTACGCCTATCAATGTATGCTGAAGTTCCAATAAGAGCAACTTTGCACTTAGCTTGCTGGAATTGTTTTTTCAGCTTATAATACAATTGTTTCAAATTTTAAAAATGCATTATCATAAACAAACAAATAATTGGTTCAACAACTTGTTTAACGATATGAGTTGAATCTCCAAGTAGATGGATAATATTTGGTTCATCTGGATCTGGTAAAACAAGTTTTGCTATTAAATTGATTGAGTCAAAAACACTATTTAAAAGCAAAAAAACTCGAATTGTTTATTGCCCCGAAATTAATGCTCATAATGTTAAGAACATCAATGCAGTTGAGATAGAATAATTTAAAAATGTGTCTGAAAAATTGATTAAATCATTTTATAAAAATCAAAATAACTTATTAATATTAGATGATAAGATGCTGTCTTTTGTTAGTGATATTTTAAAAAGTGACTTATATACAAAATATAGGCATCATAATAATATAACAGTAGTTCTGCTCCCAAAAAAATTTGTTTCCAAAAAGCAATTTTAACAGATATATCTCTAAATAGTAACTATTTAGTGTTAATGAAGAATCCGAGAGAAAATCAACAAAATAAACTTTTATCTAAACTGATTTGTAGGGGAAAATAAAATTACATTTTTGAAGCTTAAAAAATGTTACAGATAACTCTATATCTTTATAATCAAAGTAAGATCTAAACTAAACTACTCTATTTGAGTTGAGAGTTCGAACAAACGTGTTGGAAAAAGAATTTCAATTCATAGCTTATTGTGAAAACAATGAAAAAAATAATAAAGTGTAAAAAAGATTTAATTAAAATTAATAATGTTAATCTATTGCTCAAAGAAATGTTTTATTAAAAAATCAAAAATAAGTATAATTGAAGCAATTTATTAAACTAATTTATTAAAATTATTGTTGCGTTAAAATTATATCTATGTAGAATTAGCAAATTCCATATGAAAAATAAACTGTAAAGTTTATTAATATGTAAGTAATTGTTATTAGAAAGTAACTGACATTTCCTTTTTGCGGTTTACATTAACTTCATTTTTAAGTCTATTTTGGTTCGTTAACTCAACACTAGTATTATTTTATGAAGTCTTTTTTACTTTAAACAAAATTCAATGTGCCTTTATTTTTAATTTAACTTTAAACTTTAATCTAAAAATATTAATTGATTGTCAAATATTATTAATATGTAATTAAATCTAATAATTATGTGCTCAACCATTATCAAGTTAATTAATGTTAATTTTTTTATAATTTTGGTTTACTTCTTAAAGAAAAATATAATCATATTAATATCTGGATAGTTTTGATAAATTTAATAACACTGAACTTCCACAAACTTCAGATTTATATTAAAACTTCACTGGAACATCGGTATAAAAATCGCTTCAATTGCTCTTTGCGCTCTCATAATATATTTATTATAAACGGGGATTTTTTGCAACTTTAAGTATTCCTCGATTAACATATACTGAATAAAATAGTAATATTTCGTTGCTTTATCTCTTTAGAGAAAATTATTATAACCGTTAAAATATTATAGGGTAAGTTATCTACCTTAATATATCTTAAGCGGATAACAAAGCTTTTCAATGCAATTTTCCCTTTTATGCTAGCGTTTGCTGCAAAACTTTAAGCGTTATCGCATAGATGTGCAGTTTATAATATAAGATGAGCAAAGCACTGTTTGAAGGCTTTAAGAAATATTTATCCCATGGTGCCAGTCGTGAATCAATTTTAGTTGTTCCAGTGAAGTGTTGAAAATTACCTTTTCTGGAATAATCAAGCTTATTTTGAACATGCTAATAATGTTAGGAAAGAATTTAAATGTTAATCTTTTGGTAACTATCATGATTTATACTTACATCTAGATACAAGTTTATAATCTAATATTTTTCAAAAAGTTAGATCTTGTATGATAATTATGGAATGGAAGCATCTCATTATTTAGTATTCCTGGTTTATCATTTTCAGCTTTACTAAAACACACAAATGATGAATTATAATTGTTAACTGATCCTGATATGGCTTTTTTTGTAGAAAGAGGTATAAAAGGAGGTGTTGTGAAATGTACAAAACTATATGCATAAGCAAATAACAAATATATTTCAAATTATGACAAGAAAAAACAAGATTCCTAATTTATTTATCTTGATTGTAATTCTCTTTATGGATATGCAATGTGTGATTATTTGCCACATTCAAACATTATATGGTTCACTGATGGAGAAATTAATTGTTTAATACAAAATTTTAAATCTTTTTTGTTGATTAAAAAATGGATATATAATTGAATGAGATATAGAACATCCTTAAGATTTACATAAGTTACACAATGATTTTAATTTACATCGAGAAAGGCGAAAGTTCAAAACGTAGAATTAAGTTCTTATCAAACAGAATTATTGCAATCACTTAAAGAGGTGAAATAAAAAAGACCTTTAATTGAAAACTAATGTTAAAATTAAATGATAAATATAATCAAATACTTCATTTCAAAAACTTACACATATATGTAGAACTACGACTTAAAATTATAAAAATTCACTAAATTCTTTGTATAACTCAAAGTAAATGGATGAAACGATAAATAAATTTAAATACACGACTATGTAAAAATGCAAAAAATTAATTTTAAGTTGGTATCTATAAACTAATGCGTAATTCAGTTTTTGGGATATGTGTTGAGACTATAATAAAACACTTAATTGTAAAATGTGTTTTAACAAAAAAGCAATGTAAATAATGTTTAAAAAAACCTTAATGTAAATTGCTTAATATAAATGATGAAAATAAAGCTATAATAAGTAATGAAAATTAACAAACTCGAAACGGTCATAATATCTGACTTTGCAAAGTTAGTTTTAGTATATGTTTAGTCGCTCGCTCGCTTCATTCTCTCGATAACAAACTCAATAATACGTGTTCTATAATATACCAGCTCCATTAGCGGCATTTAAGTTTTAAAATTTATGTAGTTATTTTTACATGAATTTTGACTCTTTTATCCTGAGTTTTTAACCATTGTAAGCCTGAAAATTAGTTAAACACCGACAAATGCCATAAAATTTTTAACTTTAGTTTTGGCAATTTTTGCCAAGGTTTGACTGTTTTAACCAGTTTTTGTTTATCTTGAGAGATAAATTTTCTGTTTTAAAGCTATTAACAGCAAATGCCAATACAATTTTTTTTCATTTTTGCTTAATTTTTCCAATTTTTCCAGTTTTTGGTCTTTTTTGTCGTTTTGTAATAGGAAATCACTTTTGTAATGCAAGAAACGGCAGATGTCAATTTAAATCTTAATTTTGGCAGTTATATGTATATTCAGATATGGATTCTTTTATCTTACATTTAAAAACAAATTATTTCTACAAAATGTTTAATAGCTCTGATCTTAACAACTAATTCGATTTTTCAAATTTTTCAAGATTATTTTTATATATTGATAAAAAAATGAAAGTTGTTGGTTTAATAAATGAAAAAACAGCGTTAAAAAATATTTCTGAGTTTATTGGTATTAAATCAAAATTATATTTTTTTTAACTGAAAAAAGAGCAAATTCACTGCAAAAGGTTGTCAAAAACAAGTTTTAAAAAGTTTATAACCCATAAACCTTTCATAATATTTTATACTATGTTGAAAATAGACGAATAGAAAGCAAAAGCCATGTTTTACTTTCTGTAAAAACTCAAAAACTAATTTATACACTTTTTAGTGATTGAAGATTAATAATTGTTGATGTAATTTTAACATTAATTTTGGACAAAAACGCTGTTATTTATAGACTTAAATACATTTTTATCATTTCTCTAAAATGATTTTAACCAAGAGCTCATTATGTTAAACACATGGATAATTAAAAATAAGAAAAAGTACATAAAAATATAAAATATTATTATTTGTGACAAAATTTTAATTTGTTAGTTAAATTATTTGATCATTGTCAACTACATTTTAATGGATATTAGATTGTTATAACTTAGTAAAAATTAAAACTTGTGAATATGAATTATTTGTCAAATGATTTTTCTAAAGGTGTAGAGTTAAAACATTTAAAAATTAAACATCACTTCACTTGTTTTGTCGCTGGTCCAACTGGAAGAGGATTGTCTCATTTAATAAGAAATTTTATTTTGAAAAGTTTTAAATACAACATTTATAACTTAACAAAACAGTTATTAAAGTGTTATGGGCATATGGTCAATGGTAACTTTTAATAAACTATTTAATTTCAGATAGTGTTATAGTGAATACTCATAGTGGAATAATGACCACCAGAGACTTTAATTAACGAGTTATACCCGTTATTATGGCGTTTAGTGACATTAACTGAATTTGAAAAAGGAAAAAGAAAAAACTCGAAAATCTAATCATTAAAAAAAGATCCATTTTATATATAAGTGTAATAATTACAGTTCAATATTTAAAAGCATAAGAACAATTATTTTAAAGTTTAAAGTATTTTATTATTAAAAAACCCTAGAGATTAAAATCAAATATTTTCATTAACAAACAAATATTTCCATTTAATCCAAAAACATCATCAGAATCTTATTACTATGCTACTAAAAAATCATTTGTTTAATAATCAATTGATTTAACACCTGACACCCCAGGAGAACATAGATAAAGAGCAAGAATAACATCTGATGATGTTTTATATTTTGTGAATAAATTTAATCCTATAATATATTAAATAAACCCTTAATAAAATCATAGAATTAAAAATAAAAATCGTTAAAAATATAATTAATGGTTTGCAAAACTTTTATTAGTTTCAAAAATTAAAAACCATGAAACTATGGAAAAAGTTATTTCAGACAGTTTTGATGATTGCTTTCATAAAGCTTAAATTTTAACTTATATAATAGCTTATTAAGAAATCTTTATTTAAGTTATCAGAGAAAGTGGACGAAAACAAATCAAAATATGTGTCTAACTATTACGTAGATGATTGTGGATAGAAATCAAATTAACTTAAAACAATTTTAACAGTTTTCAGCATTTTACATTTTAACTGAGTTTTAAACATTGTGCCTAAAATTACATATTTGACAACAATCTTGGAAAGTATCTGAAAAGAATATGATTTTTAATGCGTTTAATTTTACTGTTTTTACTGTGTGTTTTGAATTTTTTAATAGACTTATTTTTATTAAATTCCAAATGAACAGAGTAACTGTTTTTTTATTTTTCAATTTTACAATATTTCTAATTAAAAAATAAATTTAGGTGGTTTAGAAATAGTATCGCATAAATAAAATTCTAAAACAGTTGAAATTCTAAATGATGTTAAAAGCGCAAAAACAAACTCAATTGAAATAAAATATTTTGACAAAATAAAAAGTAATATACAATAAAAACAAATGGTGGAACGATTAAAAGAATAATATAATTTGACTATCTTTTGACAATCTCTTTTTTGTATTTAAAATGCATTTTAATTTTGATTTCAAATTTAATTTAAATTATTCTCATATTTATTAAACTATTTTCTCATTTTCGGTTTTAAATAAATGTTTTATGCATTATAAATTTATATTTTTTACTGATTTTATAAATTTAAATTAGAAAAATGACTTATTTTGATGAAAAAAGCCCTGATCTATGACACATCTCTTAAAAATCACTAAATTCTACCATTTTTAGATAAATTTTTATTAAAAATGGCCGTATTTAGACAATTTGAAGAGGAAGGTCATAGATCAGGGCTTTTTTCATCAAATCTTGTCAAATTAAACGTCGAATCCCACTTTTTTGTGCAGTCATGCACCTCGCAAGCGTGGTGCATGATAGCACTACACTACATAAGAGCACACTTGATGCTATGAAAAGCGTAATTTTTGTATTTTGAAATTAGTTTGTCTGTTTTTCACATGGTAACAAAGATTAGTGACAAAAAAATTGTTTTACAAAATAATCTTTAACTGTAATATTATCATTATGAGTTTTTAAAATAAAAAAGGTTTGTAAATAAAGTAATTCAATTAGTTTCATTACACATTAACCTCTTAAACAAATTACCTCAACTTTTGTTATAAATTAAGTAAATTTTAAACTTTTGGCTTCTGGTGAATTTGATTTTTTAAACTTTTATTATTTTTTTGTGTGCCAGACTAATTAGAAGTATAGAATTACATATTATTACTTCCTTTCATTATTCATCTGAATGAACTGCATTCGTAAAATTTAAGACAAATTAGAATTATTTTGTTTCTTCAGAAATAAACAAATTATTTGAAAATAAATATAAATGAAATTTATTTGATCTTTTGGCAAATTTTTTGCAGCTATCTAAATTAAAATAAGGACAAATTAAAAGAAGTCAAACATACAATAAATTTTTTCACAAGTTAGCAAAGCACTGTTACTGAATTAGCATTAACTTTTAAACTAAGCAAAAACATTTAGTTGCTATGTTAACTTTAATTCATATATCATTAAATAAGTTCAATAATTGTATCGAAATTGTTTTTGAAATAAAAAACATTCTTTGCTTTTATCTAGATTATTTTATTAAATATCTTTTAACTTCAACACCAATACTTTTTGTGACTAGAAATATTTATGGTATAATTGTTGAACTAATGAAAACTATTTTTTCTTTTTTTATAATTATAAAAATAATACTATTTATTTAGTAAGAAATTTTTAAATCTTAATTTTAAACGATAAAATTGAAAGAGATTATATTAGCATCTCGTTTTTGTTAGACTCGTTCCTAAAGCTATTAAGTATGAGATGTTAAAATTCTTAGTACCTTTAATTTTTAACAGAAACGTTAAGGCTAAAATAATAAACAATTTCTGTTAGGGACAGTTTGTATTTATTTTTAGTTGTTGAATAGTTTGGTTTTCTTTCATAACAAATTTCTAAATTTTTTAGTTTCTATAGAAATTATTGCTTAATTAATAAACAATATACTCTCGTGAAATAAATACATGAAAATGTTTCATTAATAGTACAAAATAAATTATAAGTATTTGAGTAAGAAGTTACTGATTGATTAACTAACTGTTTAAACTATATTTTAATATATATTTTAAGTTTGAAAAATTTTTTGAAGATTATTCTATCTTATTGCTTAACATATACTTTTCAATGTAATATTCAGCTGTTGGGTAATGTTTTAAAGGTTTCATTGAGGAAAAGTTTTAAAGAATAATAAGGCGCAAAGCTTAAAATAATGTTATTAAAATCCGTTGAGTTTTTGCATGACCTAAGTTTTTTGACTTTTTATGAAATCAAATCAATAGATTATTTCAAACGAATTTGCGAACGAATTGATCTATTATTTCTAACGATTAATAAAATTTTTTGTACGTTTTTTTCTAACGACTTTCAAGGGCTTAGTTTTATCCGAATATTTCTTGTCAGTAGATGTTGTACAGTTTGTAGTGGTACTGTTTCCGGTTTCCTTATTAAAGGCAAAATATGGCACATCAGAGCAAACCGGAATTCAGTGACAGTGCATGTTAGTAAAGGTGTTTAGTGTATGTAGGAGAGTCGAAGTTTAGCCTATCTTGCGTTATTAGAGGCAACGATAAACTCTTGTGTGCTCGGCGTCACAAATTCTTGTATATGTTTGGCCTCATAAATTCTTGTATGTGCTAGGCGCCACAAATTCTTGTATGTGTAATGCGTCACAAATTCTTGTAAGTGTTCGACCTCACAAGTTCTTGCATGTGTTCTGCGTCACAACTTATTGTATGTGCTCGTCGTGATAAGTTCTTGTGAACGACGTCACAAAATCCTGTATGTGTCAGGTGTCAAATATGCTTATATGCGCTGGGCGTCATAAATTCTTGTATGTGTTTGGCGTCACAAATTCCTTTATGTCCCCGGCGTCATAAATTCTTGTGTGTTCGGTGTCTCAAATTCTTGTATATTTTCGGCGTCACAAATTCATGTATGTGTACGTCTTTACAATTTCTTTTATGTGTTTAGATTCATTAATTCGTGTGCACGGCGTCACAAATTCTTGTATGTGTTCTGGGTCATACATGATTGTATGCCCTGGTCGTCATAAGTTGCTGTATGTGCTCGGCATTAAAAGTTCTTGTATGTTTTCGAATTCACAAACTCTTGTGTGTTCGGCGTCAGAAATTCATGTATGTGTTCGGCGTTACAAAATCTTGTATGTTTTGTGCGTCACAAATTCTAGTATGTGCTCGTCGTGATAAACACTTGTATGATCGGCTCACAAAATCCTGTAGGTTCCCGGCGTCAAATATTCTTGTACTTGTTCGGTGTCACAAACTCATGAATGTGTTCGGCGACACAAACTCTGGTTTAAGTTCGGCGTTAAAAATTATTGCATTTGCTCGGCGTTAAAAGTTCTTGTATGTGTTCAGCGTCACAAAGTATTACACATTCATTCACGACATACTTGAATTTGTGACGCTATGCACATGCAAAAAAAATGTTATGCCAAACACATACAAACATGTGACGCCGAACACATACAATAATTTATTACACGAACACATACAAGATTTTGTGATGCCTAACACATAAAAGAATTTGTGAAGGATGTACATTGGAATTACTGACAGTTGTCGAGTTTAAACTTGATAATTTTTTAACAATGAAATTATTGAAAATAATGTAAAAATTTTGTTTTCATTATCAAATAAATTTACTTAACTTTAAATACTTATCCTATCATTGCATTCTAAATATTTACCATGAAAGAAAGTAAGTTAACAAAAGAAGATGAGAAAATTTTAATATAAGGAGCGAAAGAGATCCAATTGTTTAAATTTGAGTTCAAACGAATTGAAAATGAAAAAAACGTCTTTCATTTAAGTAAAATCTAAGTGATGAAAATGGTAAAGTATTGTAACCAGAAAAAACACAGAATCGAAAATAATTAAGAGATAAGACGCTAAACAACGAACAAAAGAAAAGCAAAAAGGCACTGAATCGCGAAAACCTTCAAATATACACGAAAAACTACGTGTGCATGAACAGAAGCGTAAAATAATGGCCCGAAAAAATGCTAGAGAAGATGAAACCCAACGTTTACAAGAACAGCATAGAGACACTGATTCGCGAAGACAAGCAATATTATACAAAGAACTACGTGTGCGTGAACAGAAGTGTAACACAATAACGTGAAAAAATGCTAGAATAAATAAACCCAACCATCATAGAGATACTGAATCAAGAAGACAGGTGAGACATGACGAATAACCGAGTGCACAAGAAAAGCATGAAAATACAGAAATTCGCAGAGTTATGACAAGATTTAAAACGGTGTCAAGTATAGCGGTTAAAAAATGAATTTCAGAGATAAATTAAACGTTGCGAACTTAATGATTGAATAACTTTGGAAGAGCTTTCCATTCAACATGAAACAAGATAAAAAAAGGTCCAACATTTATTTGCAACTTGTGTTCTTGCCTTTTTCAGTCATCTATAAAAACAGTTTGTACAAACTCAATACTAACTTATGGTATAAATCAAGCCTTCCTGCAAACACTTTGTTATTTATCAGAAAAACTAAACTTGTGTAATAGTTGTCATCAAGATGTTGTAAACAGCAAAGTCCCGACACATTCTCAAGTAAATGCATTAATCTTTCCAATAATACCTGAAGTATTAAAACCATGACAGAAGTAGAAATCCGACTAGTTTCGCCTCGATTACATTTTATGCAAATTTGCAAACTAAGTAAACGGGACAGACAATATTCTATTAAATGTTTTGTGGCTAGAATTCCAATTGCAGTTGACACATCAGTAAACAAACTTGCAAGAACATTCGATGAAAATCATACAATTCAGTTAAAGTATAAAAGAAAGTTGTGTTATCAATCACACTGTATATATGAGACAATAAGACCAAGTTATACTGCGAAATATTCAATACAAACGCCGCTTTATAAGCTCGAGAACATAACGTTATCAGAAAAATGGTTAAATGAGTACCAATGTAATATTTTAAAGAAGATAAAATTCAATGTCTTTATGATGTTATAACTGATCCATAAGTATTATATCGAATATTAATTTCGAATAAATGATCGATGTAGAAGATGTTAACATAAAAACGGCTGATACTTCATGGAATGACACTGAACATTCTAAAATAATAGCATTTGCTGCTGGAGAAGGAGTGTTTCCAATTTCTTTGTAGCGGAACGAATATGCAGAAAAACTTTCGTTTTCAGCAATACTGTAGAGATCCGAGAAAATCTTATAATCAAAACATTTATAATTCGATTATATGTAAATGGGAGTTAAGGCATCAAGACAGAAAATACTCCATGTAAGCGAATCTATTTTTCAAGGTAAAACAAAAATTAACTTTAGTTATGCGCTCACTTTGACATTAAGTCTATTGTTGTCTTACATTAATGATAAAATTAGGCGCGTTTTGTAACGTGTTAAAAAGACGCGTGACAGCAAAAGTTACTAAAATTTGCAAAGAAATTAACCATTTTATGCCCGATTTCGTGTTAGTTTTAACCAATAATGCCCTATTTTTAGTCATTTTTAACAAAATTTAATCCTTCTTTTGCCCCTATTTAAGCCATATTCGACACATATTGGCTCAGATATGGCCTAATTTTGACCCGATTTCGTGTTAGTTTCAACCAATAATCCCCCCTTTTTAGTCATTTTTAACCAAATTTAATCCTTCTTTTGCCCCTATTTAAGCTATATTCGACACATATTGGTCCATGTTTGGCCTAATTTTGAACCATTTTTGTTCATTTTTGATTCATTTTTGTGATCTAAAAAAAGTCTACAGACACACACACAAAGTTACGCAAAGAGATTGCAAATGTAATAGCTCACTTTTTCAAAATGAGCTAGAAACGCCAGTTATAAATGATAACAAAACAAGTGTCACTTAATTAAAGCAAACAAAAGAACACAGAAAATAGAACTACAGGTTAACTTCTTGATAAAAATTATAACGAAAACATCTGCATGATTGACGATAGATACCGGTAGCTTAAATTTGATCTTGCGTCGCCATCTTACTGGCAATCTAGAAAGAAAGAAGTACCGGCAATGATTCGTCAATAAGGTAATCCAACTCAGGTATTCTTCACTTTATCATCAGCAGAATCACGATGGAAAGAACTGCTTGTTATACTTATGTTAACTGTTCGTAACAGAGATATTAATGAAGATGAAACTAGCGATTTGGTCTTTATAGATAAATGTGAATTAATTAGTAAAGATCCAGTTACGTGTTTTTTCGTTAATTGGATAAATGAATTTGTTTACTTTATGATTCCTAAAGCACCAATCATTGATCATCATTTAATTAATACTTACCTAACGGGACTACAACTTTTTCAACGACTTCTTGACAAATTAAGCAAATTAAATCTAATTCTTGAAGTGAAATCCTATCTACTTCATCAACAAAAATATCAATAGAAATACCCATATTTAAATAAAATTAGACAAAATTTAAAATAAGTGCTAATAATTTTAATGGTGAAACAATAAACTAGTATGAAGCCTTTATGTTATTATACGTACTAAGTGTAGACTCATTTTCTAGAGTTTTCTAAACGTACTGTACGTGAACTCAATTTTGTATTTATGAATGTGTGTAGAATCCCGATGATTTATAATTGAAATGTAATTTATATTGTTATAATAGGTCAAACATCACAACCTGAGAACACCGATATGAAAGTTTTTACGCGACTGAGTGCGCACTCTTTTATAATTAATATTGTATTGAATAAGCAAACTATGAATTGGTTACGCCAA